>JAVFBZ010102850.1:3425-20902 GCA_032466195.1 Katharina tunicata | reverse complement strand
TCAACCTGAACCCCTGGACTGAGACACAAGGAGAGAACCAAACAAAACAATCTTACCAAATAATGATAAAAATATTAATTTTGCCCAAAATCAAGCCATGAATCAAAAGGTTTTCTTGATGATTTCTCAAATCTAATTTTATCAGACACATACCCGAGAGTAGATTCTCGCAAAGGGACGCTTAATCTGACCCGAGATTCACCCATCTCTGTCCGTCGTTTAGCCACTGACCTGGATGATGACTACAGGTATGACATTAAAAAAAAAAGAAGATTTTTTTGTCTGTTTCTTTTACTTTTCTCGGTCTAAAAAATTCTGCCATTGTTAAAATAAAAATGTGAAGATTATTGGTTCATTTAATATTAATTAAAATATGTCTTTAGAATTTATCCCACCACTAGTGACAGAAGTTTATTTAATTATTACCTTTTCTTTCAATAGTGACATGTATTTAATTATTATCAACTCTATGGGAGTTAAGTTTATTTGAATCCCATTATGTTTTCAGGTTGAGGCGGTTAAGCACCACCCCAGGGCGCCAAACACCTGGTCGCACAACACCCTCTATGTTGATAACAAGTACACGCAGCCCTAATTGTCTCCCACCTCATCGTAGAAGTCACTCCGACAGCTCCCCTAATTTGGGTCAACTCACTCACACTTGTAACGATTACTTACACACCGCAAGAAGTAAGAAAATTCTTACAGTGTATTTCTTTGTCTCTCTGTGTTATTTTTGTAATTCCCAACCGACTGATCTAGGGATAGAGTACCTGTATCAGTGAATAATATGTTACAGGTATGCTGATTTAGCAAACCAATCACTTAAAAGTACAAAAGTAACATCAGAGAAACATTGATTCGGACTAATCTGTGATATTAACAGCCATGGAATGGAACCTTGTAATAATTCAAATGTTGAATCTGGAATAATTTGGTGTCCAGCAAATTTTAACCAATTCTTATAACATTGATTGTGAAGTTCTTTTCAGACATTATGGGGAAAGGTTATTATTCCGTCCTACATGTGTAATTATAACCTGTTACATGTTTTCTGAAATCACTGACCCTTTTCAGTTTGGTGGTTGTATATTGTGAGCTGTACAGATGTGTTTGTGGGTGTATATTGTGAGCTGTACAGATGTGTTTGTGGGTGTATATTGTGAGCTGTACAGTGTTTGTGGGAGTTCTTAACCTTTATAAACGTACTAACGCATTAAACTATTACTAGGGCGATGTTTGTCAACGCCATCATGTGCAGCCAGTGAAGATTTTGACACTGAGGAGGTGGAGCTAAGGTTTAGCCCACGCCCCTCTCTCTGCCAGATTATGTCACCCGGCAGTGTGAGTAATGTGCGGGTCAATGTTCCCCAGACGATTGACGAGACACGATCAAGTACTCTGCTGGCCAAATCATTACCTACCCTGGGTTTGTAATAACTACTGTTAGATTTTCTAAGGTTTCGGTGTTGTACTAAAATTATTGAAGTCTTTTCATGTGATACCTGGATACTAACTGGTTTTTATTTGTATGGCTATTTTCATTAATTCCTAAAACACACATGATTGGTTACCTTGCACGGACTGTTAACAATAATCAAATGGTTGAGGTAACACGTGCATCTTTCATAATGTACATGTATTGAATAAAACCAATATTCCAACCAAAGTCTTTTTCTTTGGTCACACAGTTACTTTTATTTAAAATCATGCTTCATCGTCGTGGAAAAACATTTTCTTGATTTCACGCTTTACACTTTTGCGTGGCAATTTATTTGCACGAATTTTGCTTCTTTACTTGAATTAATAAATTGTTAAAGAAAAAACAAAACAAGTTAATTTAAGAATTGTTAACAGCTTAATGGTTAATTATATGAAACGACGTCTCAATGCAAATGGATAAATTTCCATTTTTAAATATGCCTCAGATTGTTGTTATGTAAGTTTTGTTCTATAGCTTGGTAAAGAGCTGCTTTTATAAAGTACGGTGTGAAGAAACCCACAATGATACAAGTGATCTGTTGTTATATCTGTATCTTTTATTTGTTTTTCAGCTCAGATGAGGTTGACAAAGTCTTGTACTCCAGTTCAGCCTGTGGCCATCTTCCCTAACTCCAGGAAACTCTTACCTCCCAGCCCCATTCAGAAGTCTCTATCTAACCTGGAGAGATCTGTTACCAGAGATACCAAGGTGAGGGGTGGGCAGATTCAATAAATCATCAGTCATGAAAATTGCAACCATTCTGTTAAGGAATTTTGGTTGGCCTGAAGTATCATTCAATGCGTAGGACAGGGATAGAAATTCAAAGGTAGCATTATACTCAGTAATGTCAATGTGTTTTTGTCTGTTCTACCAGGACATCTCACCGAGGTCTAGCTGTGAATTTGATGAGGGAATTAGTCTGACTTCAGACGGGAAGGTTATTCAACTTGAGAGACGAAGAACTCTGTTAAAGTCTGAGTTTATTATTGAAGAGAGCCGGCCAAAAGACCTACTGCTCCAATCTTCTGGAAGTGATAGTTGTGATTCTGTTGAATGTAATCCTGTAAATAACGTTAATGCTTTCAATGGAAACCAAGTAAATAGTGCCAATGCTCGAGAATGTGCTTTAGTTTCTCAGGACAGTTTTGCAGACCACAAGGCAGGAAATCATGACCAAACTAGTGCTAAAAAGACAATTAATAAATCCCCTGTGCTTTCGAAATCTTTGAATATAAAACAAGATGACCAAAATTCTCTCAGACCAATGTCTAATACAGAAAAACTCCAAGCTGCTGCTAAAGAGAATGGGCAGATAGATACAACCACTGTTGTGCCAGGTCATAATGAACCAGTGGGAAGGAAAGATTCTGTTCCCAACCAATCTTTGTCAAAGCGAGCTTCTGTGCAAAATGAACCAGTTAAAGTAGCTGATAACAATAATCCTCAAAAGCCAAACAGTGGCTCTAGAAAGACATTAACAGTTCAGCCCACTAAATTAATATCCTCCATGAAAAAGCGGGCAATATTACGAACAAAACAAAGCGGGCAATCAGAAGGTGTAAGATCATCTGTTCCAGGACGTTTACCGACAGATAAAGTCAAAGCACCTGTCCTGTCAAACAGCCCCAAGAAGACTCTGTCAGTATCTGACAATAAGACTTCGGCTACCTCAAGATCTGAGGCTAATAACAAATTGACAAATCCTAAGGAAATTGTATGTCAAACCAAAAATGTACCTGAAACACTACCCTCTGTAACACCAACGATATGTTCAGCCTCTGCTCTAACCACTTCTGTGACAACTTCTACAGTCTCGCAGGCTGACAAAATGTGTGTGTCCAGCACAAGCTCTTGTACAGAAAACAATTCCAAAAGTGACTGGAGAAACTCAACTGAAATGGTAGGGAAAACTCCACTTGTGAAAATCTTTTCTAATCCTTCTGAAGCCAGGTTGAGTGAAGTGCGTATGGAAGCCCTAAAGATACAACAAACTCCACTCATTGTAAACCCCTTTGAGGACTTCTTTTCAGAAGTTTCCGGTGCTATTGGTAACAACAATATGAATTCTCAGAAGCACAATGCCAATGCAAGTAAACAAAGAGCTGGATCTGCATCATCAAAGAAGCCCCAAGTTAAATCTGTGAAAAACGCCAAACCTGTTACCCAAAAAGGAAAGCAGCCAACACCGTCAACCAGTAAGAAGAGGGTTTCTTCAGGGCGTAAGAGAGGAACAGCAAAACCTGCTGATGATAAACGTCCACAGAGCAACACTCGATCCAAGACTACTGGAAAGTCAAATAGAAGGGTACGATCTGGAAAAGTAAGGGGTAAGATGTCAGAGAAGGAGAATTTGGGAGACGATGCAGCTAAGTCTGACGTAGCTCTGATATCTGGCATTGGTTGGCACATAGCCACAACCTGCGATGACAAGTCAGACATACACGCTGTTAAACTTGATCTTCATTCGGACAGCTCGGATGATGAGGACTTGGACAAGGTTCAGCTTTGCACGCCAAGATTTAATGGCTTAAGACCCTTTTCTTCTCCATCACCCAGATTTGTGGAGGTGAAAACAGACACAAATCAAGCCGATGTATCTCAAGACATTCCACCTATCAATCTAGATATGACCAGAAACACCATTAACCACCATGGAGTATCGCACAGCTGGGAGTACAACCTTGCTGATGTAGAGGTGGTTGTTCACCCAGCCTCAGACAATTCTCAATCATCAGGTAATGTGCTTGATTCCTGCCAGGAGTTCCATCTGAATCTTTCACAAGAGTTAATTTTGAGTAAGCTGAGTCCAATCCCTGAATCCCCTTTATTGAGTGGGACCACATCTGCTCTGGAGAACTTCTCCAGACAAGTCACCGATGATATGTTTGAAGAGATGCTGGGCGGGAATTCTGAAAGTATTGCTAACTTGGCTGACCTTAGAATGACCAATAAGGATTTGAACAGTGATAGTGATTCAGACGATACTCTGGTGAGTTCTAGATCTCAACCATGTGAAGACAATACAAATATTGAGGTAGAACTGACCAGAACATCAGTCAGTCAGGAGAGTAAGTTTATTGAGATGAAGAAAGCCAATGATGTTGAGGATTATGAGTTAGATGAGATTGTAGAGGAGATATTAAGCTCTACAGGCCCCCTAAGCCTTAATTCCACTCGTCACTCTAACAAATCTACCTCATCCAGAAACAGCACATTGACAGAAGGTGATCTGAAAATGCTTAAAACTCTCCAGAACACTGATTCACCATTCCACGCCAAGGCCAAACATCCAGATACTGAAGGTGTACGCGAGAGTGCTGAAATGGAAGAACACCTGGGCACCAACCCTGATTTATTAAGAGTGTTCCACGCAGAAGATTTTAAACTAGGACAGAAGATGAAGGCAATGATTGATGCAGGAGCAGAGTCCAGTAGAGTGGAAGCTATGCTTCAAGTAGAGTCTGAAGCCAAACATCTAGAAAGAATCATCCACAGTTTTAAGAAGATGGAATTAGTGGCACATCCTAACCAGGAAGTGGTTGATGGACCCAGGGTAAGCAATCAATCTCCCCACAGAGGGAGATCCTCAACCCTGGAGAACCCCAGACATCGCCGTGTCAATGCACTCCCTGGTCGACCCCATTCTGCAGCAGGTATGACCAGTGCCTCTAAAGCTAGACGTGGGCGATTCACAGAAATCAAGGAGGATTCAAACTCCAAGGTAATGTTTAATGCAATTGTTCATATACTTTGTGAAATCATTTCATGAACAATATTTTTGTAGAAACTTTAAATTATTAGAATGACTTTGGTTAAATACCAACAGATGGTTACATAATGTCATTCTATTGTATCCATAAAGTCAGTTTCTAAACAAATTAACGTTGTTCTCTTACCATTTAAGCATATTCTGTTGAGATTTGTAATCATTGCTTGAAAACGGTCTTAGCATCTTGGCCGAAACATCGCTTATCAATATACCCAGATGTTGAAAATCCATCTTAGTCGTCATGTTTTTGTTATGTGCCCAGCTTCTAAATGCCGCTAAAACCAGACTTAAATTTATGTATGTTTTGAATACTGACTTGGTCATTGATTGCCTTTAGCTACATATCCACAAAAAACATTTTCAGGGCTTTAAAAAAAGGATCTTATACTACTACACGCTGATGTTACATTTTGTTTCTGTATTAGAATTTTAAGGCTGTAGCAGATCATCACAGTAAAGGAGAGAAGCCAGAGGAAGCAGCTCACCCCTCTCAGACAGAGAACCAGTATCCTGTGCAAAATGATAGTTCTTTGAAACAGACTGAGGTAGGCAGTCATTCGACATCTACTCTCTGCTGTTTTGTGGAATTGTGTATCAACTTCAATCGAATTGGTGCACAGCCATCTTTGTCGTCAGATCAGTTAACCTTGTATTTGTAATAATGATTTGGTAAAGCAAACAGTTTTTTTTTTAAATTATTTTTGTCCAGATGTTGAAAACAACTGATTTAACAGAACCAATTAAAATATAGAAGATGTTGCTTTTCTTTTTTATTGCAACCATAATCAGGGTATATATGACAGGATCTTAAATGTCACACTGGGCTACGGTTAAGTTTGTTATATAATGTTAGATACTGTAACTTGTAATTTGAGTTGTGTGAAGAGAAATGTTAATGTTTGTTAGCAGTATGACTCCCAAGACACAGCTCAGAGAAGCAGCAGTGCCTGTAGCTCCAGTAGTGCTCATTCTATCCCTATCTCAGAGGAGGACACGGTCTGCTGGAAGAAAGGAAACATTCTGGGTCGCGGAGCGTTTGGAACTGTGAGTATTTATCTCAGTAATTCAATTTAGCATTGTATCCTTCATCAAAGCTTTCTCTTGTGTTACTTACATGGAATAACGCAAAGAATAAATGCATGTGACATGGCGTGACATTGTACACTTTGGTATTACATGTGCCTAACCGCTCGACTGAAATTACCAAACTGACCATGCAGCTATTTTGTACGTACCTTCCAACAAACATCACAACTAGTAATATTTATTTGGTTACAAAATATATTTCTCATATATTCTCATATGGACATCAACTTCTGTGCCTGATCTCCTTATTCTCAGTTTAGAAAAAACTTTCTAATGGTGTTTATTTAGCTATGACACTGACAGCTATTGTTTTGTTTTACCCTCAGTGTTTTTGGTATTTGATTGATATCTAGATTGTTGTTAAAGAAATTCTGCTGTGGATCTTTATGTAATATTATAATTACACTTTTGTCTGTTTATTCAGGTATGGTGTGGATTGACAGGTGAAGGGGAGCTAATCGCCGTCAAGCAAATAGAGCTTACCACCAATGACATGAAGAAAGCTAAACGAGAATACGAGAAGATACAGGAGGAAGTGGAGCTGTTAAAAACTCTGACTCATAAAAATATTGTTGGGTAAGCCTAATATGTGTATAGTATTGTTGTGAAAGTGTAAATATGTATCTTTACTACTGAAGAGGGGCTGATTCTGTTCAATAATTTCTGACTTTTTAGGACTAATTGTACATTTTTGTCTTAACAGTGTTTTGGTTTTGTGAGTGACTTAGCAGTACATGCATTAAGGTGATACTCCTCTAAATGATATAGTTTGAAATTCAGAAATAAAGCATTTTTGAGCATGTCAAATTTTGATATTTTGATATGTGTCGAGTTAGTCAGTATTTTGTTTGCAAAAGAGTTTTCTCCTACTAACAACAGCCACCCTAACATTATTGAATAAAAAAGCACCTTTGTTTGGTTGCATACCATAGGTACAATGCCATCTAATTAGGCATCTAGCTCTCGCAGTGTGAAGGCAAGCCTATGTTCTTGTCTTTTAATAACTATGATTGGAACAACTTTGCACACTTACATTCTGAGTTGAAGGGCCTCAGAAAATTGGTTCAACAACAAAAATCTGACAGTCAGAAGTAAACAAGGCATGTTTGTTTCTTCAGGTACCTGGGCACGAGTTTTGAGAATAACTTTGTGAGTATTTACATGCAGTTTGTACCCGGTGGTTCTATTGCCAGTATTCTGGCCCGGTTTGGTGCCCTGGAGGAGAGGGTATTCTGTCTGTATACCAAACAGATTTTGCAAGGCGTGGAATATCTACATGATAATGACGTCATACACAGGTTTGATTCTTTTTATTCATCTTAGCTAGTCAATTGTAGTGAATTCAATAGCTTAACGGCACAGTCACGTTTTAGGTGTCAGTCATATTATAGGTCAGTCAGATTAACACAGCTATAGTTATTTGCATTAATGGTCATAATTTAGAATCTAATTTACTGTGTTTCTTTTAATTGATTTTTCAGAGCTATAATTTTTTGGGTCAAAGTCTTACCTAATGGGTTTTTGTCATAGCTATTCTATGGGCATATTGTATTGATAATCCAAGGTTCAGTAGTAAAGCAACAAAATACATTCAATAACTGGTTACAATACTATCCTAAATCCTCAACAAATTCGACCTCTAAGGGCACACACTTTAAGTAATTTATTGAATGCTTTGGTGTGAATTTGGAAGCAAAGTTACATTTTCTGAACTTCATAAAAATTTCAAAATTGGTGTTATATATGCAGTGACAATTTGCATGATTTTAAGCTGTATGTGTTACGATCAAACTTTCCCTGCCATGTTTCATTATCAATTCAATTGGTAAGATTTATCGGATTCAAACATCTCTACAACAGCTAACCTGTTTTTGCATTTATTTCTTTGTATAGGGATATAAAGGGAGGTAATATTATGTTGATGCCAACCGGTGTGATCAAACTGATAGATTTTGGGTGTGCTAAGAGACTGTGTATCAATCTGAGTATGAGTCGGTCACAAATCCTCAAGTCCATGAAGGGCACACCTTACTGGATGTCCCCGGAGGTGGTCAATGAGACTGGGCACGGCAAAAAGTCTGATATCTGGTAAGAAAAACTACCATAAAAACTCCCTGAAATAACAAAAACTATATGCTTTAACAAACTTTTATACCATTCCATGTATCATATTGATATAATTTGTGAGACTGTAGATGTCTGCTGTACTTGACGTTTTTAGAACTGTCAGTGCTTTATGGATTTTAAAAAATAACAAATTTGGTTCAAAATTAATTTTAATTCTTAATTTAAAAACACCTATCGGAAATAAAATTCCTGCTTTAGCACTCTTCTCCACTGAATTGGTGAATAATGTAATGTTAAGAAGGCTAATGTAGATATAAACTCTCCATTGTATTATCCAGGAAGTGATTGACACATTATATTTGTATATCTGACACAGTATATATGTATATCTGACACAGTATATGTGTATATCTGACACAGTATATGTGTATATCTGACACAGTATATATGTATATCTGACACAGTACACAGTATATGTGTATATCTGACACAGTATATATGTATATCTGTTCAATATTAACAGGAGTATTGGTTGTACTGTATTTGAAATGGCAACAAGAAAACCACCTTGGTAAGAGGAACTTTTATGTTTATTTTATTGACTTATGTTCTTTAAAAAGCTTGCTAAGGAATTAAAATAAATCTATCCCTTTTGTGATGAAAGAAAGACTTAATTGGGCAGACAGATAATATACCAAATGCCATGTACATGTAACACAAAGTACTGCAAAGATTACATGTAGTCAATGAGCCAACTTATACCAAGGGCATACCAATAAGAGCAATTACATTATGAATATTTGTCAACATCTTGAATAACTAGGAAGGTTTCAAAGAACTGGTACATGTGTATACTCTAGCATAACTCCCAGTGCATTACTTTGTTTGTTTCTATTGTTCAGGTCTGAGATGTCACCGATTGCGGCTATATTTGCTATAGGCTGTGACAAACCAATCCCAGAACTGCCAGAGAAATTCTCTAAAGATGTGCGAGACTTTGTTAGCAAGTGCCTTACAAGGTAACGTAGTGTTTCGGAAATTCGTTATTCCTAATCTATTTTGGAGGGTTAAACAGGTTTCAATGGCACCCCGAAATAGGGTGTGATGGATTGAAAGTGGCATTTGGTTGGCTTCAGACTTGATGGGGATCTTTTTGTTTGTTTTCGGGGTTGGTCTCCATTTCCCATGGTCTATACAAATAAGTAGTGAAATAGGTAAATTAGCTTGGTCTCCTACAGGGTATCAGTTTAGAGCTTATCATTCTTTAAGGTATGCTTTGGTGGTGTCTTCTGTGTTGCCAGCATCGTTTAGGGTGATTTCCTTAACCGATGACACTGCCACAGGAAATAACCTTAACTATGACATAAAACCCCAAATCGAACAGATCAAGCTTGCATTGTCCGACATGTAGGTCAGATTTAATCTTTTCATGAGAAAACTTTTCTTGTTTTAATATTAAAATTGATTTGACTTACATATACAACACGTATACATACCTATGTATTTGTTATTTGTAGAGATCAGACTGCAAGGATGTCGGCCAGTGAAGCTCTTCAGCACAGGTTTATAACCAGACGTAGGAAGAGTAGGGCCATGTGACACTGTAGGATGTCGGCTAGTGAAGCTCTTCAGCACAGGTTTATTGCGAGACGTAGGAAGAGTAGGGCCATGTGACACTGTAGGGCGTCGGCTAGTGAAGCTCTTCAACAAAGGTTTAAAACCAGACGAAGGTAGATGAGGGCCATGTGACACTGTAGAGATTCACTCACTACATACCTCTTCTCATCCATGGAAGTATTTTGCGGTGATGCCATAGACATAATTAGCAAGACAACGCTATTAAGAGTTTGACAATAACTGTGAGGGACAGGACCCATTTTGACTGAACCAGTGTGCATTTGTTGGAACAGTAAATCTCCAAGGCTGATGAAGAATAATTTGTGCTCACAGAAATGGGTAAATAACTATAACGGCAGTTTGTACATACAGTGTACATTATTTCAACAGTTTTAGCTGTGTGGCTAAACAGTCGTGTTTCAAATACTCTAGTTTAGTTTATGAGATCACACCATGTGTTTCATATACAGTGGTGACCAGCTTTGTGCTGTGTCCGTCACCAGAAGCATATAGTAACCAACAGTAATGGTAACAGACCTGGTGA
The DNA here is from genome assembly GCA_032466195.1 of Katharina tunicata. Classification (NCBI taxonomy): domain Eukaryota; kingdom Metazoa; phylum Mollusca; class Polyplacophora; order Chitonida; family Mopaliidae; genus Katharina; species Katharina tunicata. The sequence continues at coordinate 10,336 of JAVFBZ010102850.1, read as the reverse complement.
TTTCTTCTGAGTTTAAGGTCTGAGATGTCCCTGATCGCTACTTTATTTACCAGACTACATCATGTGATTCATAGGACTCTATTAATAGAAACAGACCATAAATATTGACCATATGGATTACATGTCTTGTTATTGAATGCTGTTTTTAGTATTTGAATATTTCTCATGATCTTATTTTCCAATGTTTTTCATTTGAGCAGCATTCTGTGATGATCACATTCAGTATTGAAACACATTCCATTTATACTCAGTATTCAGGTAACACATTGCCTCTTCTTAATGTTACCCACCAAGACCACCCAAATTAACATCGGTGGACTGCTGCCTCTTCTTAATGTTACCCACTTAGACCACCCAAATTGACATCGGTGGACTAATGCCTCTTCTTTATGTTACCCACCAAGACCACCCAAATTTACATCGGTGGACTGCTGTGGAATACTCACTACAGTACAACTAGTATATTTTTAATGAAGTAAAACAAAAAGAAAAAACATAGGCTTGTGTGTGTTTGTTTATGTTGCAGAGGTGTGACAAAAACAGACATACAAAATCTAACTTTTTTTGTTTATGACAATCAGATACTGAATACATTAATATCTCTGATTTTAATGTTGAACTTGCAGCTTGATTTACATGGCACTGGAGTGTGTATTATACAATGTAATATAATAGGTACCCATAAGGCATGAAATCGTGGGATGTTTAATTTTCTCACATTACAAGCTGATCATTCCACTCCATGGCTGTTGGTTATTGTGTGACAATATCATTATTATTATTCAACAGTTTATATGTCTCGGAGAGATGTCATCCCCATGGTAATGTCACTTAGATATCGTGACTGTATTTACAGTATTAAGACATCTGGAGTGGAGAAGTTCACAAAAGCTTTGACACACATGCAGTTGTTGTGGTGACAATACCTTCAACACTGGACAACATAATAACTGTGTATGCTCAAATTTGCTTTGACAAGCCTTTGAGATACAGCTTCCACTGAGTAGCTACTTGTATAACATCACATCGCCAGGTGCAAGTTTACAAAAACAGTTTGTATTTGCCACTCCAAAACGTGTAGATTTTAACATAAAAGTGCAAAAAATTATGTACATGTACATGTAGTGTGAGAAAAAAATAATCTACTTGAGTCTGTATTATTAAGAATATAATACTTGTTAATTTAATTTAAAAAATCACGCATGTGATTTTGATCGTATAAGACTTGTTGGTTAAGGTGTAATTCATAATCATACTGCTTCAATAATGTTTTAAATTAAATTATATTTTTGTTTAAAAGTGCCATGACATTTAAATGTATAGCTATAACACATTGAAGCAGTATTTATAAATAAGAAACATATCATAATTTTGTACCAATTTTAAAAGAACACTCTTAGGTTTTATAGTCCTACCTGTGTTTTGTTGACTCATTTATTGAAGTATATATACTGTATAACCTCACATGTGCTCTGGTGATATAAATGTTAATATCAGTTTAATAAATTGTGATATTTGTATCGTCATGGAAACACAATGAAGCTTTTACATGTACATATACGTGTTTTATTTTTCCACAGCAAGGTAACTGTGAATTGCGACGATACTAACATTTTGTAGAATTTAGCACTGGATTAAGCATTTACCATTCTGGTATTTATACATGTATATCACAACACAATTCCTTTTCTTTAATGCTGGCGGACACAGCTGTCCATGTGAAAATCACCAGTGTTAATACAAGAGATACTGCAGTTTATGAATAATAACATGCTTTATGGGCATTTAGAAGTTAATGTACTGATAAAAAATAAAACAAAACTTTATGGATTCAAACAACGTTTCAATGTCTATTCTGGCATCCTTCGCCGTCAGAATAGACATTGAAACATTGTGTTAATAAATGAAGAAGTTGGAATCCATATAGTTGTCTTATTATTTATGAATAATGATTTTAAATTAAAACAAGTTACTGGTGCAATAAAAACATGATTGAAAAATCTTTGAAACAAAAAAGGCTGTCTACTTTTGTTATATTTATTATTAGAGCATAACAATATTATTAAAGGCATATTTGTACAGCTCCTTGTCAAATCAATGTATTGTATGATGTACATTTTACTTTATACACTTGTAAAGCATTTGTAAAATTACCATATCTTGGACAATATTACAGCTCAGACTGTAGTTGTTTTTGAATTACTGTAAGCTATAATAAAATGTTTGAATACCAGTTTCACTGTGAATGATTTGTTTGTTATGTTCAATATATTATATTGTCTGCTGATGACAGTTACCAACAGCTAGGATGGCTCACTTTGAGTGTAGGACAGCTGTGAGCATTTAAAGCCAAATATCATGATCTGAGGCCTGTTCAGTAGCCTGAGTAGCTATACGAGCGTTTGTCACTTATTGGACGAAAAGGAGTGCTCGCTCATCGTTCGATAAATAATACAAAATGGTGACGTCATATCTCAACGCATCTGCTAGCTTAGCAAACCACCTTGAAAGAGTGCTAGCGAGCGCTTGTAATTGGCAAGCAGTGTCGTTCAATATAGGGTGCTCCCGAGCAAGCGCTCAGCCTATTGAACAGGCCTCAGATGTGCAAGTCACTAACTCAGATGTGCAAGTCACTAAGTTATCGATAGAAAAATTTGTTTCAAAGAAAATGAGGAATACATTAAACTGATTTTTTTTACACCTTTTAATCAATGAAGCGATATCACATGTCTATCATTTCTGACTGACTATGATTATCCATCTATACTGACACACTCAAGTTTACAAAGAAGCACCAATATAAAAAAAAAAAACTTGAAAAGTTTCTCAAACAGCACATGTTTTGTCCTCGCATAAGTTAAACACAAGTTTTCATATAATTTCACAATCTAAGGAGATTGAGGCATTTTTAAGACTTAAATATAATTTGTGTTAAAATTCGATGAAAGCAATAAAAATATGGATTTTAAGCATCACCTGAACATTAAGTATGTGTGATCTTTTAAACAATTAATAAAATACTGTGTCAAGTAACTTCTAAACAATTACCAAAAATTTGCCCTTAAAAAAAAATGACTTACTTCTTTAGCTTAAAAAAACAATAACCTATAAAATGATGTTTTAACCACTAATTAATAAAACAATGGGAAGAAATAGAATAAGGGCTGTGAAGTAAAACTATAATAATCACAATGTTTTATATCAAAATAAATTATGAGTTTTATTTACATGTACATGAATGGTGAAATATCTGTTGCATATTACAACTCCTCTATGTTCAATTAATGGCCATTGTATTAAAACACATTTGACCAAATCATTTATCATAAAACTGACTCCAATAGCAAGTTACATGTATTAACCAAATACCCTAGTAGTTAGCAGACCAGTTCCGAGTCACATAGAATAAGAGAAACTTCCAACAAGGAATTCATGCTGGTATAGATGATATTTCTATATTTATTCATATTGCCATCTTCAGTTAATCGTATAATTTAACTGTTAATCTTGTTTGTTTAACTAAAGATTGCATAATTAAGTCAAAAAATATTATCTATACTAACATGACTTCCTTGTTTTTCTGATTCTATGTTCGCAAGTTATGCTTTAATTTAATGAACATGTTTTCATTTATGATATGGTCATTAAATCCTAATAAAATGCATCACAATAGACATATCATTTAGCCCCCCCTTACTATGAAGACCATCCGATTGCTTCAAACTTAAATCTTAGTCCTAACAGACATCAAATTCCATCATTAAGCATACTTGCTGGCACATACTTGCTCAGCACTACATATAAAACTAACTGAGAAACTTAACATTGTGCTTTCAGTCCAGGCATTAAATAATAACGATCACTATGTTGATTTTTTTCTCCACTAATCCTAGCTGAATGTACTTTTTATTTTTTGAAGAGATAATGTTTGAAAGTGTGAATCACATGCTCGTAGGGGATCTCTAAACGTTCTAATACTGATTTGTTACAGTGTAGTTTATATTTTCATAAATTAAAACTGTTGCAATCAGTGCTAATAATTAAATTTTACATGGGTACACTGCCATTTGACAGAACTTGTGAGCACTCTTCGGGTCATCTATTCAGATTTTGTCAGCAAACATCTAGGACAAACTTCAGGGATCCACAGCTGATACTTTAAGGTGCTGTTCCAAATTACGAGCTGAAAACGAAACGTATTAAGGTTAATTTATTACCCTACCCTTTTAACAGTATTTTCAATAGAAATGTTACCTGTACAACTGCTTGTCTGATGAAAAATGTCTGTACCTAGCACTGACAGCATATGTTTGATTGGTGTTTAACGTCGTACTCAAGACTGACAGCATATGAGAGACAATAGACAGTCAGAATTAAATACAAACTTGTTTAATTCTTAATCAAAATGACACTGTATGATGTAGTAACTCTCAAAAATCCAATAACAACTTTCAAACCCTATAAAGTAAGTTACAAAGCTTCCAGCTTAACACATGTTCGAAATGACACAATATAGGGGCTGAAAATTAAAAGGGTCTATCCGCGTTGTTTTCGAAATTGTGTTTATATTGTCGGTGTGTCTGATACAGGTGTAATTGTGGCACTCAAGGTTGCCGTCACATGCAGTTATTTAATGTCAATACTATTACTAAATATGAAACTTAGTGTTAGCTTAATGGACTGCTTAATTTTCAAAAGCGCTTTTACTCAAAAACACATACTTAGCTTACGACATGTTTACCTTGGAAATATGAAGTATCTCTTTGGTCGTCTGGTTGAGGTACAAATGGAGGTTCTATCTGGAGTATGTTATCCCAATCAACGTCTTCAAATAATGACAGCGACTTTAAACCTGGTGTCAGAATCAAATACAGCAAAGGATAAGATTTGATGATAAAACTAAACAAACCAAAGTATTAGATTTGTAGATATCTTCAAGTTATATTTAATATAAAACCTATAGCCTAATACTAATAGATTAGATTTGTAGATATCTTCAAGTTATATTTAATATAAAACCTATAGCCTAATACTAATAGGTGGTAGGGTACATGTAGGAGACCACTGTGCCCTGGTGCTCTCTGGGCTGAGGGGCATCAAGAAGCAGATTTATTGTGGTGTCTTGTTTTTCATCCTGTAGACGTATTATGGCGTCTTCTATGTTTCTGGCATCGTTTATGGTGGTTTCCTTTACCCCTTGGCCTGACATGCCGTCATATTAGTCACTAGTCTAGTCTAGATCCATTACTGTGGACTATTTACTTGCAGATAGGTAAAACAAAACTGTAATTATTGAAGAAAGCTGTAGCAAAGAGTTTGACAATATTACCTTTAGCAGTAGGTCGTAGTTTTGGATCAAACGTGAGTAAGGCATTGATGGCTTGTTGTGCGTCTTCAGACAAAGACTCCTCTTCTTCAGGCCATGGAATGTCTGGAAATAAGAACACCTCAATGCTAAATCAACCAATTTCACTGAAGGAAAATGTGATATATGATATGCAATCATTGTCGGGGAATGGATGCTAGGGACACAGTCATGACGATAAGCAGGACAACCACTCGACTATTGAAGAATTTGGACAGCAGAATAAACCATTTCACTGCACACACCGTTAACAATTAGATCTATTGTTGTGGAGATGTCATAATCTTGTCAGATTCTTCTAAAAGATAGGGCACATAATACAGTTACCCAGCACAAGTTGTATACTTATATATGATAAGAGAAACTCTGAACAAGGAAGTCATGTTGGTATAGATATTATATTCAGATTTATTATGCCGTTATCGATTAAATATAACCAGTATTTGTTAAGGCGAAATATATTATCCATACCAACATGATATCCTTTTTCGGAGATTCCCATATTCTCTGATAACTTTTGTATAACTGACCTCTGCTAAGTATATTCTGGAAGATTAGCTCGGGTGAGTTGTCACAGAATGGTGGCACACCTGTAAGGAACTCAAACAAACAGACTCCTAAAGCCCACCAGTCCACACCAGGACCTGTGTCAAACAAAAACACAATATTACCACCAAAAACATCTGCCCAAAGAGAATAAATAAACCCAGGTGTCCCTCCGAGACTCAATATATGGTGATTAACCTTCATTATCAATGACATCACCACTATTTTGAATGAAGACAATGAAAAGAACACTTGAGCCCTACAGTGTTAACTGGCTGTATCCAGTTAGAATCTGTTTGTGTAATACTTGATTTGAATATGGACTCAAACTGGAGTTGAAAACAACTGGTGTTGGCTGACACACTTCCACCGTAAAAAATAGAAAAGAGAGGTCAAAATAAAATGATTTCCTACAATTGGACCTTTTCACAATTAAGTCAGTGTCCCAGTATGGTGCTATATAATCTGGTCTTGTGTAAATGGTAGTTGTTTTGACAAGATATTAGACAGGATACAGCCACTACATGTACATTCACTACAGAAGAAGTACTAGGCCATGTCATGTGTGTGTGTTTAGAGGTACTCGGTTACCAAGACAATAACATGTCAGGGTCTACATGTATAGTAGAGAGCTCATACCATGGCCTTGCTTTAGTAGAAGTTCTGGAGCCAAATAATCCGGGGTACCCAGAATCCTCTTGTCCTCGTCAATGACACCGCGGCGGATGCTTTTAGGTGTCCTGAATGGTGTCTTCTTGCAGGCTCCAGCTGGTGTCCAGAAGTTTGATATCTACAAACATAGTACCGTGTATTTATGTTTATTAAAAAAGTGTGTCTGCTGTAACAGGGCCAGTATTCATAACTCTACATGAAAACTTCCTAAAGTTAAAAATTGTAAAACATCACTTTAAATACATAAACACCATTTCTTGACGTTTCAAAAGGGCAGTTGTCGTGACAACACAATGTCTTCAACACTGGCCGTCATAGTAACTGCATG
>JAVFBZ010102739.1:0-25228 GCA_032466195.1 Katharina tunicata | reverse complement strand
TTACTGGTCTTTGTCCATACACCCCTGTACTTGGTCCACCCATTACTGGTCTTTGTCCATACACCCCTGTACTTGGTTCACCCATTACTGGTCTTTGCCCATACACCCCTGAACTTGGTCCACCATTACTGGTCTTTGTCCATACACCACTGTACTTGGTCCATCATTACTTGTCTTTGTCCATACACCACTGTACTTGGTCCACCATTACTGGTCTTTGTCCATACACCCCTGTACTTGGTCCACCAGTACTGGTCTTTGTCCATACACCCATGTACTTGGTCTACCCATTACTGGCCTTTGTCCATACACCACTGTACTTGGTCCACACATTTCTGGGTTTTGTCCATACACCACTGTAGGCCTACTTGGTTCATCCATTACTGGTCCTATTCCATACACCACTGGACTTAGTCCATACATTTCTGGTCTTTGTCCATAAACCACTGTACTTGGTCCATCTGCTACTGCACTTGATCCATCCACTACTGGTCTTGGTCCATTCACTACTAGCCTTTGTCCATACCCCACTATTCTTGGTCTGCCCATTACTGATGTTGGACCTTAGCTCTGAGATCACCGGGGCACAGGAAGATCTCCCGTCTTACTTTAACTTATACTTTAGATAAGCACTGGCGCCTGGTTGGGCAGTCTGCGAGAGCTTCCTGTGCTCTGAGCTAAGCTTCATCAAGAAGCTAACTTGTTCTGTTGTCTTGTTCTTCTTCCTATAAATGTATTGTGGCGTCTTGGGTTCCAACAGCGTCAACTTAGGGTGCTATCCTTTACCTATTGGGCTAGCATATCAGTGAAATAACCTGAAGCCAGACAATAAACCCCACTCAAAAAAGCATACAATACCTTTAAGTAAATTTTATTATATGAGATTTTACTTAAAGGTATTTGTTTATTGGACCAAGGCCAGTAGTGGAGGGATCAAGTTGAACATGTGGAAAAAAACAGACCTGCATGCAAATTTCAACAAATCCAGGCCACATAAGATGATATTTTTTTTTCCTTGAATTGAACTGGTTGGTTGCATCAATCCAAACGAGGGAAAAAAAAGAAGAAAAACCCCAGTAATTTGTGATCGGAAGGTTGGGTGTGAACTTTCACATTTAGAGCAAAGGTGCATAAGGTATCTGATTTGTTGTGCCTATTTTATTTTCTGTTGTTATTTGTCTGTTGGGCCACGCCATGGCTCAGCGATATTTGTTGTGGCATCTGATTCCTGTCTTTGTCCTGTGGGGTGTTTTTCTGCCAGTCTTGTTGAGGGCTGTTTCCTTCAACTATTGGGCTGGTGCACTGTCATATGAGTAAAATTACAGCTTTACAAAACCCAAGCAAACACATACATTTTGGTGCATACAGAACTCTCATTTCTTGATCGATTTTTCATTGTAAAGGTGTGATCATGATGTTAGGTTGAAGAGTTATATTTCCCTTATATTGGTTATCCCTACTGGTAAGAAAACAGCTTTTTGATTTTTTTTCCCTCCACACCCATTGAAATTAGCTAGACATTACACTCATGTTAAAATAGCTAAAAACTTCCCCTAGTATTATTGCATGCTAAGGGTTGATTCACTCGTATGATTGCACATTTAGTTTTGGTTTTACTGTACATGACAATAACAGATCAAATTTTAACCGCTCCTGAATAAAATTTTCAGTTCTGCTCAGTAACAAAGTTTGATCTAAGCACTCTATAAGCCAGCATATGTATAGGTTTGACTGGGTCATCCTTACACATGTCTTTGCATCAGGTATGTCTAGCTCCCAGCATATTAAAAAAGATATATGGACGAAATTCATCTCAAGTCTTTGAAGTTACCGGGTATGTTCCAAGAAGACAGAGCCAATTTCTAGTTGAATGCTCAAAATATTTTTTTTTATATTCAAATATTCTCCTCAATATCTACCGCCACCTGTAACTTACTTTTACAAGTGATGCTTGTCAAGAAGGACAGGAACTTATAACAAGAGGGGCCGCTTCGTGGTTGAGCGTTGGACTACGAAACCCCCTTCACTGTACCCGGAATAGGTTTGATACCCCCTGTGGACCTAAGGTATATATGGGAAGTTTTCTGGTGGCTGCGGAGTTTGCAGGTTGGTTCTTACGAGGTTTCTTCCTGGTTTTCCACCATACAACGGCAACAAAAATAATAAGTCGTCAAATAGTCTTGAGTACGATGTTAAACACCAATCAAACAAACAATATAACAAGACATGGTTCTGTTGTCTATTACACAACATACTGAGCCGTCATGTATTTCATAGACCTTGTATTTCGTGAATATCCAAGTTTGATGTAATTGTCCCTGGGATATAGTATGGACGGGATTGTACACATTAAATTGACTGTGTCCAGAAGCAGAGACTGAGAAGTAACAACACAAGTCAATATTATATGGAAGAAATATGACATATATTGGCATTGGTATATAATACAAAATAAAATTACCAGCCACAAGTATATAAGAGCTCACACTGACACAAAAAGAACTGCAGACAATTTTTTTTACACATACCGGTACATATCTATATATATTTCACATAGGCTGGCAAATATGACAAATTTTGTTTTAATTTACATACATTCAGATCAACTGTAATTACACGACGAAAGATTTTTTATCTTTGAATAGTAAGAAGGTGAATTGAAAATTGTTAAGCCTGAAAAAAAAGAATGACAAAAATATAACATCTTTTGTTTTACAAATGTACAAAACAGTCAAAATTAAAATATACAATAAATTGCAACCAATTCCGAAGCCTCTGATCACCCATTTCAGAACGTTCTACTATTGTGGTACAGTACACAATATGTGAACTTTATAAAGCAAAGATAGGAAAAATTAAGTGGTGGGGAAAAATAATTATAGCCATAAACCATTCTTATATGTGCTAAGAGCCTAGTTTTTCTTCTTCTATTTCTACATTAAGGTTGCAAATACCAGATCAGTAGATATATCAAAATCATTTTAGTAGACAGTTGGTCATTTTAAAAGTTTTTACTTCCATGAATTATACTACACATGATACTATACCTTTTAAAATTTTAATCAAAAACAAATCCTTAAGGTATTATAAAACTTTGCCAAATGTAACAAAATAGTCTAGGACGCAAACAGCAAGATTTGAATCACAGATTTCATGTTCTTGGTCAAACAAAATCTTCAGAAAAATATGTCAAGCAACCAATATTACGTAGAAAAGGACCTCCAACATCAGGTTTCATTGTTTTCAAAATTTCTGTCAGCACGAAATCAATTTTATCACAACAGAAGCACAACCATATAAGCCTCGCACTGGTAAAGTACAGTGCTTTTTATTTTATATATAAACTTTTTGTGGTCACATTACGAGCAGTAGCAGTCGGCCTAAATATAAGCGTGCTGGCTACTTTAAAGGTCTATTGAAGACAACAGACGTACTGGTGCAGCAAACTTTACAGGTCTATCAATACCAATCTCACAAAGAATGTGAGGAATGTTGGGAATCTTGTAACAATAAATTTCAAAGAACAACATATATATTGACTTTTAAGCCAATAGTAACAGCACTTATCAAACATGGAGAGACAACACAGATGGTACATGTATTACAATGACTAGAAAAATGCACAATCATACAGTATAAATCAGAAATTTACTGCGAAAAGCTAATAAATTAAAAAAAAATTTTTGTCTGAAAACTACCCTAAAATAAGAACCATATAGGTTAAAAATTGGACAGAAAATCTTATACAATCAATTTGAGATGAATCACTCTCGAATTTCTACCCACTCACCCAAACTTTAAACCCAAGATTCCCAGGAGCAAACACTGTGCAGTCGCAAAATCTGAAGCCAACATCGGGACTAAATGCTGACACAATGCTTCACTAAGTTACACTATGGCAACAGGGTGACACTATGGTAATTTGGCGAAACCATGACCACAAGGTGACACTATGGTAACAAGGTATAGTAAATTGATCTTCACAAGCTATCACAGATCTTTGAGAAAGATTATGCTGGATCTTCAAAGACAGCAGTATGGGAAATATACCTTACTCTAGAGCACTGATATCACATGATTCTAAAAGAGTAATAATCAATTTATAACTATTCACCGACAGGTTGAACTATAAAGGACAAGTGAAAACATCTTGAGACGTTTTCGAATAGAAACATTAATGTTACCCTTTACATATATGTAAATGACACACTGTAACAAAATGATGGGCATATAATTTACAGGTAAGATGTTTCAAAGAAAAAGTTTGGAACATAAATCAGCTTTACATATCAAAAAGATCTGACTGAAATTTGTTTGCAGAAACTGAATTTTGATAAGATTTGATCCCCAAAGAAGTTTATTTTAGGCATGTTGACGTCATGACAAATGCTTGCTACTGTAGCACAAAAATTTCTGACATTTATCTAAACAGAGGGTAGCCATCAATTTAAACTGGTACTACTATCATGTAAAAGATTAGTTAAAATACACTGAATACAGCTAAATTTTTACATTAATATTTATGTATAATGAATCAAATATTTACAAAGTATATCCATCTTGAAAAGATATAGATAGCATATTAATAATGAGTCTATAGCTCTCTTTGTTAGCACAGGTACATGTAGCAACTGTTCATTATACCAATAATTGACCAATCAGGTGTGAGTGAGTTTTGATCTAAGCAGATTGAACTTCTCCTTATTTAGAACAAATGTTTGAACACAATAAGTACCTGGAGCACATGGCACACTATGTATCCAAGACTCAATACACCCCTGGGAACAACAAGCTGATTACCGTAACTAGCCTCTTTGGATTGTTACCTGAGCTGATAGGTTGCGTCCTTTAACACAAATGAATATTTCTTACTCAACCGCTTTGAATGAATTTCTAAGTATGCACCAACTTTAATCTTATTGAATTAAAATAAAATTTCAGCCAAAGCATCATTTTGAATTCTATTAATATGGTAAATGATGTACTTTTTGTAAAATAGTTAATTAATTAACGTACTTATAAGGAAGAATATTAATGCTAGAACAAATTTTCCTTTAAGAAATGACAACAAACCTCACGGTTACAGGATAGCGGATTGTGGACTCCCTGAAAACAGAACCACACATGGTATAATATATGTACAGAGACTGCGGCAAACAGTATGGATACAGCAATTTAGTGCTTTCTCTTTTAATAAAATATTTACAAGCCTATGTATTTTAAATTTAAAATGGTATTCACGAAAATGCCAGCATTTGACATGCGATTTGTCTGAATTTCTTTATGCAGTGCAGTAATAATGATTTTATTTATGTATAAACACGTTTCTTGCAACCAAAATTCTTTTTTTTTTTTTTTCAAAAACAAATTTGAACCATAGAAACATCTGAATTTCATAAACTTATTTCTGCATCAAAATAATTTTTTTCTGAAAACAGTTTAAAATGTGAGACGCCATTACTTTTCAAACAGATTTGTAACTTGTTTGAGTGGCATTTAGATTTTTTGTAGTATTAAATTATAATTTTCATAAAAAATTATAATTTGTAAAGATTGGAAAAATACAGACAAAATATTTGAGAATAAAAAAGGTGTTTAGTATATATCTATGATAAATAGATTACAAATAAGAATATGTGAATCTACATTCACTTTAAGCAGTATGCAGCTGACATGCTTATTATATTAATTGCTTTCGGGTCTAAAAGGTATTAATCTACCAACACCAAGAAAGAGATGACAGGTCCACAGAATATCATATTCATGCTAGGAATTACTGCCGAAAACTAAAAAAGTTAGTACAGCTTAAAAAAATATTATGGCTGGAAATTTTTTATGAAGACATTTATTTGCCCTCTAAGTGCTGAACCTAGTGACTGTAAAGGTGTTGATGAGCCCGCAATATCTATACCCAGAGGCTCCATTTAACTTTGAAAGCTATAGTTAAGGACCTTGTACTGCAGATTTCAAAAACAGTACATTAGTGTTTGAACATGCAGTTATTCTCATGGTTGGGCCAATATAAACCATCACCAAACAATATATGATTCTTTTCTCGCCTTTACTGTGTTATTACAACGTTATTTAAACATGCAGTTACAATTATAGATAAACCCATGCTGTACAGCAAAAGAGCGTTCACTGCTCAAGGGCAATTTGAAGATATGTTAGGCGCAGAGCGGTCACTCGCAGGGAGCGCTTTGAATTCAGCATTTGTATTTTTGTCAGTTGAACCTGCGCAAATTTTTATATTTTTATAAAAAAAAGCAAACCAATTAAATCATCCAATGATCACTCCCAGTAAACATGGTAAAAGCAATGTGCCAAATCAAATACCTTATCAGTTCTATTTAAAATGAAAGTTTAAAAAACAGTACACCAAAACGTTCATTGTTTCTTGAGGATCCTGCATGAAAAATGAAGTTGAGTTGATGGTAGAAGCAAAGTTAACGATGTATCTGAACAGTCCAATGATTTGTCTAGCCCATGGGCCCCTGATGAAGATGCCAGTGACCATGAGTGAACATGTTGCCTTAAAGTTCTTACCATTCTACCAATGCTTTAAGTGCAATGTGCCTGCAGAAAGCCTACTTAGCAGATCTTGTTCAATCTTTGCAGAAAGGGTGCCGTTGATGTTTAAAGGTTGTCATTCTTGTGCATTTCCAGAAACAGTCTTGGTCTAATCACGTGGATGTTCTTGGCACTCAATGCTTGTAGGAACAGGTGCTTTTATGGAATCCGAAGACATGCAGTATTTGTGGCACTCCTGGATAACTACATGTCAATACACATCACTGTTCATGGTCTTTATTCTAGTCTATTATAAATCAGTTGTTCATATCCAAATGAGGTTTTGTGTTCATTAGTGAAGTACATCAGAAAATTGATGGAATTCCACATGAACTCACATCACCTTTCCTTGATAGAATAACCTATACTTTGACTGCAGTATTATGTTGTGTTGAGGGGAATTCCCCTTACGTGTCAACCTGGCATTTCAGCTGTCAAAAGCTCAGAAGGACCTCTCAAAATCCACCAAACTGTGAGAAACTTTCCTTTTAAACCTCAGGTGAACAGATGACATTGGGCAAAAGACTGACAGGGGAGACAGAATTCCTACCTCTGGATTTATAACATTGTCACATATCGTAATCTTTCATACAGCTTTCAATTAATGCTATCTATATTTCTACATAATGGACACTTTGCTTGTACAATTTCACCGTAAAAAATTACACCATTTTGTGCAAAAGTGTGTTAGTTGCAAGCTCTGTGCAAAATATATAAAGATAATTAAAACTAAGGTGGAATTCTGAATTGTCTACTTTTATCTATGCATCAAGCAGAGTTACTGTGATTCCATTGCAGATTATATTTTCTTTCGATATACATACCAATTACATGCTTGCATACACACCTAATAGTAATTAGCAGAATTTTCATATTCATTTATTTACGAAAACTTTTTAACAGAATTTTTGATTCACACTCCAAGTAACTTAAACAAAAAGTAACACTAAAACATCGACATCATGCCAAATCACAGAGCACGCTTACACAAACAAGGCAAAAGAAAAAAAGGGTATGATTGAATTAACATGCAAATGAACAGGATTTTATATTTCACAATTGCTCACCGAAGCTTTATCAACATAAATCTAACTATTGTTCTTTGTCTATTATTTCTTCTGTTTTATTTTCCTGCATACTGTTTCAGTCTGAGTGTTAAGAATTTCAAATGTGTACCGTGACTTTAAGATAAACCTTTTTTTTTAACGTTTAACCAATTAATTAAATTCTAAAAGCTGATATTTATACATTTGAATGATGAAATAGTTTTCATAAAAGAAGTATTTTCATAAATGTGGGAAAAACATTAAAAACAAATGACACATGGCAGTCAAGATCAACGTTTCTTCAGCAAAAGTAATTAAATCTGCTACACTAAATTACACAGAACTAGTAGAGAAATTTGATGTCATTGCTAGAAGCAGGCATTAATCCTAGATATATAAACAGATAATGGATATGAGACAAGGTGGAAAATAAACTATGAAACAAAATCTTTCACAGTACAGATCCATGTACAAGGAAAGTGAATTTAAACTTACGAGATGACATCATCGAGAAGTGACTGTAAACATACAAACATACCATCTGATTTCTCTGCACAGACAAACCTATCATTTCAATAACAGACCATTTTACCATGTTATACCTTACAACCTGTCCGCTAAGAGGAAGTAAGTTACATTTGGGAGTCTTACATATATACACAAGAAGTGAAATTCTTTAAAATGATACTTTTATTTTGACGTTTGAATATTTCAGCACTAATTAATATTAAGTCATTATCAATAGATCAGCATGATAATATGACGATAAATGCTGAAATATTGAGTCAAAATGAAGTTATCTACTTGTCCAAATTATCCTAAGTGCGTATTATGCAAGCTTTAAAAGCAGTATTTAACAAACAAATTTTATAAAATGGATGGATGCTCAAGTTTTCACAACACCTTAAGAATAAAAAGTTATAAAGCTCATAAAGATGTAAATACATACAGCTTAACAGGTTGACCGTTATGTACACTTTAATAGTTCCAGTATATGAATACTGCATAGGTATAAGTGAAAAACCAGCTATGAACAAAATAAAATTCTTTGACACTTCATCCACTATATTTTCAGTATTATAAGCAATTAAGAATATGTAAATTGATAAGATGTATTAGTTATCCCTGGCCGGGTAAACAATAAAATATGTGTGTGATAGTTATAAGGATACTTTCCAAAATGTCACTTATTAATCAGCATGAATGGACAGGTGCACTGATCTCACAACAGGTGTTATTAACAATTAACAACATGTTGATTAATACTCGTGGCAACAAATTATGCGTGTTATCAAAGCAATGTGACAATTATCATGTATATATAGCTATACAGCTACATGTAGGTATGTTTAATATATACTTGTGTGTTTTTTGACAAGTATGTAAAGTTAATTTTCTAAGTCCATATTCAAAAATATTAAACACTACAGTCTAAAGCGCTAAATAGCCATGTAACTACTTTTTTGTAATTTCTTAAAAATCTTTTGAAATACTTGTGCTTCATAATTAATTTTTTAAGGGCTTATCTTTTTTATTTATTTATACTGATGGATTTTTTTATTTTTATTTTTTGCAAATAGGAATAATATTGGATTCGAAAATTGTTCAATCTAAAACAAAAACAAACTCCTACATGTAGCATCATAAACAAGCTGAATTCAAGTGTAAGAAAAAAATAAAAAATATTACAGAAGTCACAACATATATGTATGTACAAATTGATCTAATACGCTTAAGCTATAACTCCAAATAAATTTAATTTGATGCTAATACTCTGTTCACAAATTTATAAAACACATGATATTGACTTCACAAATCAGCTATACATGTAAGGGGAAAATTGACCAAAAGAGTTAGTTCATCCTGTTCATCAAATTCACTACTTTCTAACTATTTCTGTACTTGTTTTGAGCAATAAAGCAAATTAATAGCATCGCTACATTACATAAAAAATCAAACATAAGCACTACTTTCTAAAAACCAACCCACTGAGTTAAACATGGTTGTTCAGAAAGACTGATAAGATTAGTAGGCTGTAGATCGTTGAAACTCATATTTCACAGTTTAGAATGTTCTGGTTCAAGTTTTATTTGCAACAATTTTGGCATCAAATAAAATTGGCCTTGGAAATAGATGGAAGACAATGGGCCAATGAATGCTTTCTTAACTTGATTAATTGTCTCAAAAATAATTTTCAACAACTTTAAGAACTAAGCGACTACTCCAGCTGTACTGTAAGTATATTGAGCAAATATATATCAGGTGATTGGCCTTGTTTTTCTATGTTTTTTATGTGACTGTTTGCTTATAAATATTTGAATTCAAATTAAATTGCTTCTTAAGAGGCATTTTAGAAGTAGGAAGTCATAAAAAATACACTTGATTTAAGAGCGTTGTAAGAATCCACACCGAAACATTGTCACGAAATAAATATAGAAGTTACACATCCATAAAAAATGTGTTATAGTCTTCAAGGGCAATTTTCTGTATTAAGGAAGTTACCATTATGTGTTTACAATTTCTACTGTAGTGAGCTCTTACTGCCATGAGAAATATACCAAGCCAAAATGGCTCGAGGAAAGATGAGGAAAAAAAGAGACGAAAAAAAGAGAAAGAAAACATTCTGATATTGTAGAAATCGTTTTTACCAAACCCAATCCATGTCTTTAGGTTTCTGTTATCCACTGTTTAATATGGCTTAACCAGCTCAATGAATATTCAAGGTGGACTAAAATATTCAGAGCTACCTATGTATGCATTACATAATGAAAGAAATGTAAAGCTCAAACTGTAAGACAGGTATTAAGGTTACAGACACAACAGCTGCTTTCCTAAATCATTTCTTAAAAATCTGTATATCTTCTGCAGAATTTGACCGGATGGACAATAATATTTGGTAATAGACTAGTGGACCATAATATTCATATACAACTTATTTATAACACTTATACATCACGTCATGCATCTAAAAATTTAGATAAATACATTCTTTGACAAATGGGTTAAATGCAATGAAATCAGATATATAGATTTTCAGGATGAAAGTTTAAAAGTAGTACTGAGTCAGAAAAATAAATCAGGGGTGATCAAATATAACATAGTTTACATGAAACCTTATAAAGGTAAACACATTTTTAGTTCAATTGACTATGAATTCACCCTGACATTCTTTATTCAGTCAGAATATTTGTTGTGTTTAAATGTTCTTCACTAACACTAATTAGGCCAATAAATATGTTCTATGAATAATATATACAAATTTCGCAAAGCTAGAGATGCGTCTCTTCTGATAATGTATTTAAAGGGGGTGGTGGGGGAGGGGGAGTGGGCCTAGAAAGCCGCGCTGTACCGCTGCGAAAACTGTTAAAATTAGAAAGCTTATCCTGTGGCCCATGTGTTAGTATAGGACTGCCTTGAGTTTCACCGGCCTGACCTGGGGGAGAGTTATCCTCCGACGGTGGTCGTCCGCTGGTAGGCACTGCCCCACTCGACAGCGACCTCTGGTGACCCTGTACTATCATTAACTTCTCCTGGGAGGGTGCTTTAGGCCTCTCAGGTAGTGAGGGCTTCTCATGGGCATGGTTAGGTCGGTCAGGAGGTGGTCCCAGTGGGCGGGCTGGGGGGAGGGTCTTGCTCTTGTCTTGTCCATCATCCTCAACTGACACACTGGTGTTACGAGGGAATGTATTAGCCTTCTCGGCAGCAGGGTGCACTTGAGGACGGTCAGAAGGTGGGCGGGGTGCTGGCTTCTTGTTAGCTCGCCGTGGAGCTTTAGGACTACTACAGATAGAAAGAATAGGCATATATGTATCTATGGAGCCAGTTCTTCTACAACAGTTTTGAGGAACTTAGAGCAAGGATTGTCCAAACACTGAAAGCATGCTGATTTAGTTACATTTCATCTGTATTACCCCATCATCATCTCAACACACATGGTTTGACTGATGATGGCACAATAAAGACTAAAAGTGTGAACTATACGAAAATGACTACCTTCTATTGAGTTTCTCGAACACAACTATAGAAGGAAATTGGTCTGCTCTGCAACACTTAGCCAACCTAATACTTAATTTTGGTTTCATTGACATATACATTAATTTACTGAAGGTTAAATTAAGAGATTCCACATGATTTCCGGAATGAAATAAAGTATCTTACCTTCCACAGATGGTGGAGCAAACCCTTAATGAAGCCGAATTTGTGTATATTTACTATACCAAGATGGCTTTCCTGCTCACTTATAGTTCCTCTGATATTAACATTTGATAAGAAAATTGATCTGGCCTAATAGCTGCACCCAACCACTAGGACAAGACACATTTTTTCCAAATTATATTAAATACTGTGTTTCATCTGATGACAATACCCTTTTGGGTCCTCGCGACTATTCAGGGAATTACTGGAGTTACTGAGTGATTAAGCCCCTTACCTTTCAACTGATGGAGGCGCACCCATACCCAAATTGCTGGTTGTGATGGGCGGGGTTGTGTAACCACTAGAGGGCGGAGTCTGTGGAGCTGTTGTAGATGTATTAGATGTTTGTGTTATCAGTTGTTGTGAAGATGTGACAAGTGTATTGACAGCAGGTGAGGGTGGCTTCTGAGGATGGCTGGTTATGCTTTCATGTTCCGCCTTCGGAGAGTAACTTTGCGGGAAGGGAGACGTCATGGGAAGCACACCTCCAAAATCTATTTCTGTTAAGGTGAAACAGAGACAGAGGAAACACTGAATAATAACACAGTCATACAGCTCAACGAAAAATGTGAAGGGTAAAAGTCATGCAGAATTAAATTCATTGCACATATTTAGACGTCTTATTGAAACTTGGCATCAATGCTTCAATTTAACTTAAACTAATTGTAAATGTATTATTCTCAGACTAACCTATTGAGAGTTTTCTTTGTGACAAGCAAAGAAAAAAAAATCAATGAAATCTGTGAGGCACAAGATAAAAAATTAAAAACAAAATAAAAAATATTTAGAATTTTTTAAAAATCCATGCCATGTACCTAAATCACTATGACTGAGGCTGCAACACACTAAGATTGGTTCAAACCACAATGCATTGAAATTGGTTACATTCCATGCTTTCTAGTAGAAACTGTATTTCGGCTGTTCATGTATGCCAACACTTTTTAAGTAAAAATTCATTTAAATACATAGATGTATTTAATAAATTTCTTTGCTAAGTATGGAACCATCATGTGTTACATAAATAAAAAAGATAAAAATAAAACCCACTTAAAACTGTATTTACTACAAAAATTATTTAATTGATTATATCAGTTATCAATTACTGCTTTACACACTGTTTCAGAAATATCATGTCTACATTATTTACTTGATTGGGGTTTTTAATACTTTGTACTTAAGGTTATAAATGTCACTTATAGCCCAATGGGTGAAGGAAATCACCCTTGACAACGCTGACAAAACACACAACACCACAGGACATTTACAACATAATAAAATATAAGGCACCACAAACAAATCTGCTTATTAATGCTTCTTAGCTCAGAGAGCACTAGAGCACAGGAAAATCTCCCAGTCATGTCTAGGATTAATAAACTATTTTTTCATATTATTATTCTATAAACAAGCTAATAAGAAACTTAACATGCCTTCATTTAGAGGCGAATCTGAATCCCTTTGCTGCTGTGATAAACGCTTACAATCAGAGATCAGCATATGTAATATAGCAGGATGAAATATGTAGCCATATAATACAGTATGCAATAGCTTAATGTCTGCTGGTGAAGCTTATTATTATTATAGCTGCTAGTTTAGTTGGCAAAAAGACAGTTGCAAAGTATGTATAAAATTGTCCAGAAAAAAATATATGCAAGATTCTTATTTGAATTAAGATGAGTGAAGTAAAAAACATTACCAAAAGTTTAATTCTCCTGGGGATTAAGTGCAAACATTAAAGAACCACACGATACAAAAGATTTTGGCACATAGAAGATAATCATCGTTTCCAATGTGCTTTTGTGCAGTACTGGCTGTGCAATCCTAGCAGTTACACTCTTTGAACACTTTTTGACCATTAATTCTATCATGTAAATTGTAAGTGAAATAACCATGAATATGGCAGAGAAAATCCCCAAATACAAACATATTAATACATTCCAGCTGACACAGGTACGTATCCTCTTACAAATTAAAGTAAGACATCAAGAGAAATTGAGAAATGTTAATCTACATTATTAGTTCTACACACCGCTGTTGTTCAACCACACATCGACAATGTTAAATACCTGGAGATTGTGCAAGGTAAGTTCAATAGTGCAAGATCTGAGCCATAAAAAATCATTAGTACCCGGTAGACAATAGTCAGTGCCCATCTTAGAAAGACACAGGGAGCCATATTCTCTCATAAATCCCATCATCTTGCATTTGTTTGTGTGTCATTTTTAATGTCTTTCTTCAAATTTGTTTCACTCGCATTATTATGTTCTTGTGAAAGGGAGTGATCATCCCCACAACTCCCTTCTTGTGAAAAGGGAGTGTCCATCCCAATAAATCCCTCCTCGTGAAAGGGAGTGTCCATCCCCACAACTCCCTTCTTGTGAAAGGGAGTTTCCATCCCCATAACCCTTGTTAAAAGGAGGGTTCATCCCCATAACTCCCTTCTTGTTAAAAGGAGTGTCCTTCCCAATAACTCCCTTCTTGTGAAAGGAAGTGTTCATCCCCATAGCTCCCTTCTTGTTAAAAGGAGGGTTCATCCCCATAACCCCTCTTTTCAAAGGGAGTTTCAATCCCTATAACTACCTTCTTGTGAAAGGGAGTGTCCTTCCCAATAACTCCCTTCTTGTGAAAGGAAGTGTTCATCCCCATAGCTCCATTCTTGTTAGAAGGAGGGTTCATCCCCATAGCTCCCTTCTTGTTTGAAGGAGGTTTCATCCCCATAACTCCCCTCCTTTCAAAGGGAGTTTCAATCCCTATAACTACCTTCTTGTGAAAGGAAGTGTCCATTCACAAACCTCCCTTCTTGTCAAAAGGAGTGTTCATCCCCAAAACTCCCCTCTTTTCATCCCCATAACTCTCTTCTTTTAATTGGGAGTCTTCATCCCCATTTTTCATGATAATAGTCATACCACAGTCTGTCACCCAGTCCAAAAGAATACTTCTTGCCCAGTTTCTTGTCAAATATATCTGAACTGGAGGGTATTCTACTAATAACAGAGGATTCTCTCAATCAATTAAGTTTAACGGCCGAGATGAACTTCTGTTTTATTACACAACAGAAATGGTAAAACCCTCAACAGTCTTTGATTTACCGCTGGTCGTATTACCCTAGTGTTAAACTGACTATAAATAACACAACATACCGGTATATTACTTTGAACATATTGACATACAACATACAAGCTATGAAGAAAACACCGTTTTCAAAGTTATGTACAAAGTAATACAGGTTATGTTAATTATAGTCAGTTTAGTTAAACTTCTCCATACCAACATTTCCCAAGAATTTTGTTCTTTAATTAAATTTATGTTAACAACTTGAGAATTTCACTGTTTATGTGGAAAACTTACAATTAATTTTAGGAACAATTATGCAGATTATTGAATAAATAATTTTCGCCCCAGCCAATGCCCATTCATCCTTATCTATCTAAAGCACCATTGACAGTAAAAATGGCAATATAGGACAAGCCCTGCACTAAAAACCACACCCAACAACAACATCATTTCCACACAGAAGAGGATAGTTCAGAGAGGTTACATATTTCAACCATGCCTGTTAAATACTTTTAAAGTTAATTCGTGGTACACTAAGATTGTTACAAAATTTGTCAACATGTTCCAGGCCAGGACTGAACTAAATCAAACACAGATTTCTTTAAAAGAAAAAGATAGAAATCTGTATATTTTTCCATGAAATTCAGTTTATCAATAACAGGTTCTTTATTTACAAGTTACCAAAGATTGCTATCTGTCTATGAACAGTTACTTGTAAATAAAAACCCTTTTCACCATAAAACTAAATTCCATGTTCTTCATTTCAGCTTTAATTGCCAATCCAATAAAATGCATGTCTTATGTCAAAATAGGGCATCATCTGAAGTGACAAGGGCAACCTAGAAATACTAAAAGTAACCCCTTAACATCATTAAAACTAGTTACCTTTTCTAACTGTCCATCACCACTCTATTACTACTGTGCAATGTCAAAGACCTACATTTTTAGTTTAAAACTTTCATAATTTTAGGAGAAATGAAAAATAATTCCCATCTCAACAGGTGCAATAGAATTTCTTTAGGCCTATTAAGCTAAGAATGTCTGTTGATAAAATCCAAAATTCACTACAGATACCCGGCATACCTGTTTACCATTTATTTTCACACAGAGTTAGCTAATTAATGTGCACAATTGACAATAAAGAAAAAAAGTAAACAGAAAACTGTGAATCATAAAAAGTCATGTTTATTGCTTGCAATAAATACGTTTTTTTCTATTACAAAAACTTTTTTCAAAACCAGGGACAGCCCAGATGGCAAATGAAAGGGATACATGTAAACAACGAACCCACTCAAATAACCTCATGCCCCAAACAAAGGTATGTACATCAAACAGTAGGAGCATGCCGAACATTAAACATACCAACAGAAGGCAGTCCCAAACCACTGTATCAAGTCAAGAACATACAAGATACCTCTCTACAGGGTATGACAAAAAATAATAATAAGGGGAGATAAGCAAGAAAGTATAATTTACATATCAAGGGACCACCAATATATACCCATGACAGAGAAAGGTTGCAGAAAGCGGTGCAATGTTAGAAGTTATAATGCTGTCATCCAATCCACCACACGGTTACTTGTCATTAGAAGAGTTGGGTGCTAAGTTAGGCAATCCAGGGTCAAGGCCGGAGAGAAGCTGAGAGAGGTAGAATTTCTTAGACAAGGGAGTATGAGAAAATGTCTAACCTTGAAGCTGGGATGAGCCAGGCCCCATACCTCCACCAGATGGATTTGTGGGGCCCCCTTTATCTGGGCCCCCATTAGTGTTCTCTGCATTGGGGTCATGGTACTGGCCATCCCACATGGCTCTCACTTTAACCATGTAGTCTGCAGGTTGGTTTCCACCCCCAAGAGCTTGCAGGGCAAATGCTGTGCTGTACACATCCGAGTGAAATGCCTTTGAGGGAGGAATGGAGGGTATAGATCGAGAACGAGAGTTTTTAACAAATGCTCCAGCGTCAAACACTAATGGAGTGGGGTTAGTCATGCTAGAGTTACTGGAGTTAGAGTGTGGAATCTGGACGCTTTCTGAGCCAGACTGAGCTGTCCCTGTTACAGCTGATTCTCTCTTCGATATACTTTGAGCAATTGGTTTATGATTTTCACGGCGTCTGTCTTCATGAACCTTGACAATCTCTGAGTCGGATACGGCGTGCCCAACTTCTGTAAATTGTGGGAGTGAAGACTCCGGCATGAGAGACAGTTCTGAGTGCTTCACTTGTGAAATGGGTTGCCAGCTTTGCGACTTTCTCATTTGCGACAAATTTAGACTGCCTCCTGGTGGTTGTGCAGTTCCTCTAGCAGTTTTACGAAAGTCTAGATCCTCTGCAGAGTAGGTAAGGGAATAAAGATGAATAAGGGCAGATAACTGAGGTCCAAGCTCAGGAATAAAAGGCACAATACAAAAAACAAGACAATACACAGAACAAAAGACCAATGACAGACAATTTACACATCTCTAATAAAAGATATGACTTTTTAACCCTCCTATGCCATAGAAATACAGACAACAAAAAAAAATAAAAAATCTTTAAGGTTTTACAGAGTGATAGATATTTTAATTATATTTTTTATACCTTTTTTTAATAATCATGCACACTCATTTGAAGATGAAAGGATGTATACATCAAGCATTATTCATGCTACTCCAAGAACAATGTCTTTTATTTAAAGGTTGGAAAATATTTTTAATTACAGAGGAGGAGGATGTCACACTAATTAAGAAGGTAATAAAAATCATAACAAAGTAAAATATAAAGAAAAAGCACAGTGTCAACTACAAGAAAGACAAAATTTTTTGTCCCTGAATTAACTTTTAGTGGCTTGGTGATTAGTGGTGGGAGTCAAGGGAAATTCAGATTTTTATATTTTGTAGAAAATTGGACATTAGAACATACCTTCAAGGTTATATCATTGTCTCAACCTTGAATTCTTGACACATAAAGTCTATTCACTCAAATGCTAGGTAACTGACTCAACATTAGGGCAAAGACTCTGAGTTGGATGAATTGGAGGGAACAGTGCACATCATCAACTCAAAGTTAGATCCTTGACTTAATTTTAAAGCTTCGGATTGAAAATCTATCATTACCTCAGAGTTGAGTGATTGAATCAATGTTAAAGGATTTGCTCAACGTTGTACCTGTGATTGATGACATTTCAATATCAAAACAGTTGAAATGGCAGCATTGAAAGAGTTCTAACATAAAGGAGTAAAACAATAGAACAACCACAGGTGAAAATGCTTTAAATTGTCAACAATTCTTTTAAACATGCTGCATTCATCATCCGTCATCCTTATATATGCAATATTGTTTTATACAAAGTTTCTTTGATCACAAATATAAATCTGTATATTTCCACAAAATGTGCCAAAGTGTATGCTAAAAAGAGGACCAGGTTTACATGATCACTTGGTGTTGATTATCATACTCAAGGTTATATACTTCAGGTACAAGTGTGATATTTTTGTTTATATTTTCACATAAGAAACAGTTCCACATGCCACCCAGCCCTTCTATTCAGAGTCACTTTAATACTTAGTCGTGGTTCAACCAAACACATGCTGATTAAGCATATGGTTGATCTATCCATTCTAACAGGACAATTCCTTCAATTATTACAGAATGAAATGGCCGTAATAAGAAATATCATGGAATATTCACAAAATTTGATTAAATGTTGATGTTTTTCAAAAGGTGTACAGACTTGAATGACCGTCTTGAAGATTGTGCACCGTGAACTGCACGCTAAGTGGTGTAGGAGCTTCCAGGTGCTCATATCAGTTTGTGCATGCTATCAGATTCCAGTGACATCCAAAACAGGCAATAGCATTGCACATTGCACAAAAAAAGACTGTCCACAGTGATGTTTCTGTTATTGTGACTTTCCTTAAATAAAGCGATTGTCATTACTTGATGTCTTTGGCTTTGTCTGTGCCAACTTACAGCCAAATTTTACTGTCAATTTATTTAATTCAGAAAACAAAATTTGAAGTGAAGGCGGCCATGTTTGCTTTTGTTGAACTGAGATGTTTCAATTCTTGGTTGGTGAGAAATTTGAACCCTCTGTAAATTGACCAATCAAAACAGCAGGAATTTGGTTGACAGATAATAATCTTTTTATCTGATGTTTTAACACCACATGGAAGATATTTTTGAGGATATTGGAGATGCCATGCTTTCATCAAAGAAAATAAAACCTCAATAATATATGCTGTTGTAACTGACTGCCCATTACATACAGATGCTGGACACTATTTTTTAAAGGTCTACAATTGACTGATGGAGTTTTAACAGTAATGCGGATCTCTATTAATTTGTTCTCTAATAAACCTTTGGGCACTAGAATTTCAACATGAGAAAAAAAAATAAATGTGTACATGTAGTTATTTTAATGCATTTATTTTCAAGGATTTCAATTGGTTCATTGAACCAAATCAAGAAAGTACTTCCATTCTGTATACTTCTAATAGTAATTCACTTAAAGAAAACCCAAGCATATATCCAAGGTTGAAACTCCACAGAAGTAGTATCATGCTTATGACAGGATTCCGTAGTGGTGATGGTAAATCTGAACACAGCTGGCGACTCATTCCTCAGAATTGGCAGGCCATGCAGAGCACTGACAAGCCATGGGGCAGTAGGATTCATGCATCGTATAACATTCCAGAGGTGAAGTGTGAATAAAACAGACTATGTACACAGGTTTATCGATCCTTTCAGGTACATAGACCCGCACCAGTTATAGCATATCAGCTTTAAAAAAATCAGATTAAATTACTGTAGCCCTAAAAGCAGTAGTATTGAAAGTTCTAACTATTCAGCCTGTAGTAGATCACATACAGTAGTTATGCTTACCTTCAGGGAAGAAATAATCAGCGTGTGAGACAAACAGTTCTATAATGGCACTTGTCATCCCAGTCGTGAGCATATTAGGGCTACAGAGAAAACACACGAGTCATTCATTCTGTGGGTAAGCTTTACGCATGAATCAATGGGAATTTCATTTTAACCATTTATTTATTTATCAATGCAAGGCTAAGGATGAAGCGTTATCGTTTATATTTACTGTTTATTGTATTCTGATGAAAAACATATAAAGGGATTCACAAGAAAAGAGGCGTCGTCAAATGAAATATGTTTTCAGAATATTTCACTGGAAGAAGAAGACTAAATTCCCTTCAACACAGGACATGACTTTTCTACAACTACCAGGAGAAATATAGGAGAGAAATATCATCGTGGACAATCTCTTTGACTGGCAACATAATGTAACTTATGTATAGCCTGAAACATGAAGTCTATAAGATATTGCAGTAATTATGTGTAATGTATAATCAACCAGACACTTAAAAGAAATTATAATTAATTTAATTACATAATAATATTTTGCCCGCAATTTAAAATGAAGCGTTAAGTTTGTGACCTACCCTGACTCTCCCTGAGACCACAGGAGATTGGGGCCTATCACAATGGCTATATTACTAGGTGTCATTTTGTTCAAAACATACTTCTCCGCTAATTTTGATAAAAATTTGATCAAATATCTGTAAATTAAAGTGAAAAATATGTGAGTTAGAATAAGTCATTTATATTACGATTTTAAAGAGTTCACTTCAGTCAATATATGTACTAAATCTTATACAAGCTTATTAACTAAAATTTTCTCTAAAATGTTTTTATTGACCTGTATTTGATTTTTGGAAAAAACATTTTTTTCAACCTATTATAACAAGGATGATAAATTCTATTCATATTTTTAAAAGCCAGGCTATAGTAGATTTCTATAAATATGGCAAATTTAATTTATAAATTTATTGCAGATGGAGGAATTACAAAACTAGTTGTGGGATTTCCATTAAACTCACTGATTTTCAAACAGAGCAATTACTGTCCAAACTTTAATAGCTTACAAAAATATTCACTTTTGAACAGTAATGGTGCCAAGTAGTCAGGTATTTTACTGCCAACATATTGTATAAAAAAATCACCTGAAATTATTATAATTTGGCTCTGGTAGTTTATTGGCCGCAACCCATAAAGCCTGAAGCTGTTGCTCTTGTGGTCTGAAAATTAAAACAATTTGATACATTGTATGACTGTACATCAGACATGGAAAGCACAAAAGAAGCCATAACACACATTTTGCAAATGTTTAGACAATAACTATTTGCATGTTTTTTTAATCTTTTATGTTAATTTTATTTGTCCTTGATTGAACAGAACTAGTTGCCAGGGCAACACACTAAAGAAGTCATACATGGCTTTTATTATAGAAGGTCCATCCAGTAAATGTTAGTGCACTTGCATATAGTAAAATACATGTAATTGTACAAACACAAAACAATATAGTAGAAACTATGGTTCTTATTTGTTGCATTTCGTTTGAAAAAAGAACAAAATATTGATCAAGTAATTTACAGATCGACAAATCAAGTTGTAGGCAAGGTTGCAAAAGTTAAACATAGATGTAAATTACTTACAGTTGCATTGATTGCATAAATTCTGAGTACAGGTCATATGTGAGTAATGGTTCTGGAAGCTCTCTAAGATACAACTTCAGGGCACCTGTTAACAAATGTTTTCATTCAGTGTGAAAGTCTAGACACAGAGCATGGAACACATATACGACAATGATTCACTATGATATTCGGCTGAGTTAGAACAGTTTTAAAATTTCCGAGGTGTCTTTACTACAGTTGTATTAATAACTTACAGCCACCACGACTCTTGAATCCAAATCTGATGGCAGAATTCCCAGCAAAGCAAGGTACTTCTGACCATTGTGGTCAGAGACAATCCATAACAAACAACATGGCGTCATGTATAATTGAAGTTTTGTCTGCATGTTAAGATTTATTTACATGATTGGTTTTATTTGTTTGTTTGGGGTTTTATGCCATACTCAACGTCGTGATTGGTGAAGACATCAAAGAAATATCCACACACTTCCGAATGATCCATAGTTTTTGCAGCCCAAAGTTTATTAGGCCATTATTTATGAGAGTGATTTTAAGCTCACCTGCCACAGCATGGACATCATTCTGAAACTCTTCCATATCTACAATATTAGCGTCTAATGCAGACTGAAAATAACAAAACAAACCCGATATAGTTTAACCCATCAAGAACTAACTATTTGGCTTACTTGTCCCTCATTCCTTTCAATGTTTAAAAGTGTATAACTAAAATAATCTCTTTTATATATCAAATCTCAATATATACAAAATATATGTAAATATTTTTTTTGTTTGTCACTGGCTGTTTTGTTTGTAATTTTACAAGCCAAACTTGTTTGAAGCAAACGAGACAAGATGCTACTTTATTTCAATAATACTGTAAAATAACTCAATGTTTTGTATATTAAATGAGGAGATGAGTGGAGGAAAACATTTATATCAAAATACTTTCAGTGTGGAGAAACATCACAAACCTTTAATTTTTTAACTTTAGAAGCCATGCCTGCTATCCTAAAAAGTCCCTGAAACAAAAAATGAAATCAAATTTTATATAAACATTAAATATATATATATTTGGAAATCCATAATGTCTCTAACATATTTTCATATTAATAATAGGGTTACACAGCTATTGAAAAAAAGCATTTATCTAAACACACTATCCCACATTCATCAAACAGGACAGCATACAGGTATTTATGTGAGAATTATATATTTCTAAATGTAGAGAAAGAAAATTTGCTTGTTCCACCAGGATCTGTGAGAATTATATATTTATTTATAAATGTAGAGAAAGAAAAGGTGCAACGTTTGCAAAGTTTCTACACAATATTCATACCTCTTCTTCCATGCCGAGCTCTAATAGTGTACAAACACAGGCCTCTATAGGAACAGCTATATCCCTCTCAGTCACTGACAGGTGATCTACCAACGGTACTCCATATACAGGCTTATTAGGGTTTTGCTCTACAGGGAAGGGATTAACAAAAATTACAGCAAGTAGATAGATGTATCAAAACATGCAAGGTGGGCTACAGACCTGCAGTACATTTTTTTATTCATAGAAATGACTCCTTTGATTAATATTGTGGAATTTCTTTCAGACAATGATAATATAACAACTTCGTCAGCCGTCAAACAATACTATTCCCAATCACACAGATACATCTGTCAATACAATTTTATGATTGACTAATCTTCAATACGTCTTGAAACAGATACATCTCGAGGTGTACAATGTACACTGTGTTTGGGACAGAAAATCTCTTGAAATAATGTACCATCGGACAAAGTTTTGAAAATGTGCACAAATAGCTGAAGAATGTCAACAAAACCAACAACATATTCACAAAGAAAAACATCATTTTATTACTGCTGCAGTATTTTTCATTACCAGGGGACTAACACTCTTTCAGACTGATATCAACTGAAGACGTAAATCCAGAACCCTCAGATTCTGACACTAAAGGCCACACTCTTTCAGACTGATATCAACTGAAGACGTAAATCCAGAACCCTCAGATTCTGACACTAAAGGCCAACAGTTACTGAGGGACATTCACCTGGACCACTCAACCAGTTGCTATATTACATTCTATTTCAGGTCAGTAGTTTTACAATAAAATCTTTTCTATCTTTGCTTTGACGTCTAAATTCATTGACTTGATTAAGACTCACCTAGCTGTGATCTCATTGTAGGTAATACTTTTTCTATGGCCTCTACAGCATTTCTGTGATATCTCACCTGGGCTTCTAATAACTGTCAAATAAACAATACAATTTCAGGAGTCAAAGAAATTACATAGCCTGGCAGCAATTCCGAATCCTGTTCCACATAGCATTACTGGAGTAGATTAGTATAAAAGAAATGATGTCAAACTGATAAAAGCATAATTAGGCCAAAATATAACTAAAACAACATGAATTACTTTGTTGTAGTTTCTAAAACTAATTTTATCTGTTATAGCTATTATATATAGAACAACAACAATGAATTAATGAGCTTCACTGAAGGAGTTGTTTTAAATTTTGGAGTAAGGGCAGAAATAACTGCTAGAGCTGCTAAAATTACTTCTAGAACTGTGGACATACTTTGTGTTGGAGCACCAGTCACAGAACATGTAGTGTGGCTATTTCTCACTTAAAAGGTTTAATTAAAATAAAACAAAAGGGACATAATGTAAACTAAATTCCAGTTACTAACTCTACTTACTTCTAATATTTTCTGACTGTGTTCGGGTTCTTTGGCAACAAAATTAAACATTTCTGTGGATAAGGCATCCTGCAAATATAACAAAATAATACATATATCAGCATATACTACCATTGTTTGATTTTAACTACGAATTGAAATAAAGGCCATTCATACAAAAAGTGTGTTGGCTGTATTAATCTATAAAGTTAGGTCGGTCGACTTCATAGATTAAGGGTTTAAACAATTTTTTTTTAGTACTCACCTTTTTAACATCACACACATTTACGTGAACTCAAATTTAGGTCCACAAAACTCCACTGAGGAATTGCAGTAGTTGAAATATACAAACTATTAACATTTACATGTAGCTTGATATCAGTGAACATACATTTTATAAGGAAAAATAACACAATGACACAGGGATATCGTGTAATTAAAACCGTTATATCTCATCTCATGTTCCAGAAAAATCTTCAGAGATAAGTTTCTGGGCAGATCTTGATCTCGAGTATTTATGGGTAGCATACATACATCATATATATTTTTAAAAAGAGTAATCACGCTGGCACAGTACATAATATATATAAATAAATAAATATGCCAGTACCAGATCATAGAAAAATATATAAATAAATGATAAATAAGTTTTAATTAGTCGATATCCCTGTGCCAGTGTTATTACTCTTAACAATTTTTTTTTTATTAATACCGCTTCATAATACAGAACTCAGTACAATACTCCCATTCAACCGTAATAGAGTATCCTCTAGGGAATGACGTGATCCAGTTTCAATGTTACCTTGGCCTGTTCTACCCTGTTGGAAGCTTCCTCGTGCTCGTCTTTGATCTGGTCAGCCTTAGCAGCAGCCGAGGCCATGTTAGTGCCATGGACCTGTGACTGACGGACAGCGGTCGTCCACCTGATACAAACACAATAAGATCGTCACTTCATAATGATTGATTGGTTGGTTAAATGATTGACTGATTGATTGGTGTTCAACTCTGCATTTAAATATATTTCACTTATATTAAGGCTTATTTTTTTACGCGAACGGTCGTTTAGGTTACGTGGAGGTTACGCAAACGAAATTTGACGCGAACGGTTGCCGTTCGCGTATGAAAAGTAAAAGGAATTTTTTTTATTATTTTGTTGGTCAATTTGATAAATCCAGGAGAGTAAGTGAACCAGGTTAATATCTTACCAGTTTCT
>JAVFBZ010102640.1:12207-23572 GCA_032466195.1 Katharina tunicata | reverse complement strand
TAAGTAAAAACATTCTTGGTATTACATGGTTATACCACTCGCTCCCTACTCAGAGTTATTTTTTGGCATATATTAGACAGCTTTTGTCTCTGCATGGAGGTATATATATATGGACCTCCATGGTCTCTTTGAGGACTTACAAACTAGTCTGAATATCTTTATTTTTCATTTTTCGGGATAACACTTTCTGACAATGAACATATTCTAGTTCAGAAAATTTCTGAATACAAATGTGAGACAATTGATATGAATGGGAAGGCTTGTCGCAGAAGTTGCGACAAGTTGTACAAATACTGTATCTTCAAAAAACAAATTTGGACAGCAGTGCTTTGATTTAAACAGTGCTCATAAATGTACAGCTACCTAATGCAATACATGTAGGTCTGTTTGGCCTATACTCAGGATTTGTAGCATGTATCCGGTTCTCTAATCTTGCATATTAAAAATAAAACACAAATCCACTTTCAACTGTGGAACAAAGTAAACAGCGATAGTTTTTAATTTGGCTCTTTAATTGGATGCCCCTGCTGAAATGCAGGATGCCCAGGGCCGTCAACCTGCTCATTCCATCTGCATGCAACTGGGTATCAATCTTTCAAAATATTGCATCAAAAATGTGCTGCCTAAAATAAATTTTCAGAATTTTTTTCTCCAGAAAAGTGATTCATAACAAAAAGTTGATTAATTTAGATTTTTTTATTTGCTGCCAAAAATTAGTAAATTCATCTGAAAGGATTTTGTAGCTCAATACACATTATCTATGAACAGAATCAGTTAAGCAAACAAAAACTGCATTTTTTCCAAATCTGAATTTTAAACCCAACAGAACGAAAGTAAAATTTTCCACAGGGGTATCAATTTATCAGTGTTTAAAAGTTACAGGACAGTATAAACAGTAGTGCCGCGGGCGGCCAGAAGTAACTCTCTTATGAAGTTTAATAACTTATATGTCCGTCTCTGTCCTATAAAATGTTAAAAATTATTAAATATCATACCAGTTACTTACAGTATGGCACTACTATATATATATGGACAGAAGTGATCTCTCCCATTTTAATTTTTTTTTTTTGTTTTACATATATTTATCGAGTATTGGTCCGAGCAGCTCAGTCGATAGTTTGTTTTTCAGTTATTTTCTGTCCGTCGGGAAAAAACCCAGTGTTTTTTCGCCGATAGGCATTATCAAAATTTCAGAAAACCCAAAGGTGTGAATTTGAACCACTCGAACTACGATACACTTTTTTTTTCGATTGTTATGTTTCCTGGCCGGTTAGGCTCTCAAAGTCCTTAAAATTTGTTTGAACTTTCTTACCACAAAATTAAAGTTTGTTAAACTTCAACATTTGAGTTCCCGCGAGTAGTACACAGCAGGTTTCTAAAAACTCGGAACTGAAAGAGGAGAGGAAAGTCCGTTTTAATAGAGAACAATGATTTGAGTTGATGCAAGTGTATGTATTGTATTTTCTCGAAATGCGCCTTAGGTTAGCCTATATAGAACAACTCGAGATTCAGATCTATCCAGAAACTTGTCTCTGGAAATTTATCTTGAACAAAAGATTATTTAATGGTTTCAATTAGTCGATATATCCTTAAACCAGTGTGATTACTCTTGACAAAAATATATACGTCGAAAACTAGATATGTAAAGGTTACGTCAAAAATGCCCAACTGAAGCTCTGTGCCTATCGTATGGGTACATTTATGTTACATTTGGGAACATTTTTAGTCATGCACGTGATGATGTCAATAAATATATAATTATATATCAGCAAGCCGAGAACTAATCTGAACTAATCAGATTAATGAACAGTGGATTTTTTTACGAAATACCAATACCGACAGTATAGCTAAGGCATTGACCAAAACTCATAACAACGAGTTTACATTATATGTCAGTCGGAACTGTCCGTATAGCTAACCTATATATATCTACTAGCGGACGGATATATAAGAGTGATCGATATATATAGGCCTACACTCGGGTAATAACTTGCAACAAAGTTTTAGCACGACTTTCGGCGCAATCACCATTCACCACACATTTGGGCAGTTTGCTAGCGAGCGTTTTGACTGGCATTCGATTGAAAGAATGATAAACAAATATTTTTAATAGTCCTATATAAAGGCCCTATATAAAAACAGGAAAAAGAAAGAAAAAAAATTCAAATCTTTTCCGCTCAATAATATTGTTTGAAAGCTTGTAGTTTTACTACAAAACAGTGACAATCTATGTTTAGTTAGTTTTGTTTGTGTTCGAATTTGATCCATCGTTATAATAATAAACTATAACCAACAACGAAGGAGACGTGGATGAAACTTGAAACTAAAAACTCACACTTGTAGGCCCTACTTCCAGTGTTTTTTTTTTCTCCGTTGCAGCTAATTTGAAGTTACTCTTCATGATTTATATGGCAGTTCACGCCCAAATCATATTGTTATTATTTAATTAATCATGCATATATCCGTTCAATTTTTAGTACTTTATTTTAAGCGGGTATGAGACTTTTTATTAATCAATATCCCGAGTGATCCATTACGCGATCTTTGGCGTTGGAGGCAGAAAGAGTATCAGGATACAAACAAATTTTCTAAATCTGGCCGCTCTTTACAACCTTACTTTTATTATTTCGTCGTAAGAAAGTAGACAGAGAATCGTATACATGGCTTCACGTTTGATTGCTGGGATCACTAACAGTCTCCCACATCTCGTCTAACAATTGTCTAAATTGCCTAATGTCACATTGCTCAACATCTGGCTCATCACTGATCAGTACAGTATGTTATGCATGTATCAGCGGTGTATAAAGTCCGAGTGACCAGACCTTTGGTTTTTCTGAAATTTTGATAATGTCTGACGGCGAATAACCAAGTTTTTGCTCAACAGAAAATAACTCAAAAACTATCGTCAGAGCTCCTCTGACTAACATGTATATGGATTTTGTAGTAGACTAATGCGGGTGCATTGTTGGGTGGGCGCCTCCTATGCCCTGGGGCCTTCTGGGCTCAGTAGGGGCACAGTAGGCCGATTTGTTGTGGTATCCTGTTTTGTTATGTAATGTTTTGTCTTGTGTTGAATGTTGCCAGCATCATGTACGGTGGTTTCCTTCACCGATGGGACAGGCACGCCGTCATATAACCCCGCCGTCATATAACCCCAATCAAACAAACAAGCGTAATAGACTAATAACGATACAGAACTTTGCATCTAATATATATGGTACACCACTTAAAAGCGGATGCTTCTGCAGCGAGTGGGTATTAATATGGTTCAACCAGGGCCAATAGAATAACCATTGGTTGAGGTTTTACACCATTCTTAATGTTATTTCACTCAAATAACGGTATGTTAGTTCAATGTGTGAAGAAACTGATGACACTGGCAAAACACTGGACTTTTAAGGGTGCAATACAGGACACAACAACAAACAGAATGCCTGATTTGAGTGATTTCGTTTGGCTCAGAGAGCACCAGGGCACAGGAATCTTCCATAAAGCTATAATGATTGCAAAGAGCTAAGATGTTAGTTTTTAAGTCAGGCAAAAGATTGATTTCGTCTGACAGGTTTAGTAGAATTTAAAATTAGTGCTTCAAGTAAATTTATCATTTAAATTTGTTGAATGGAATGAATGTAAGTTATTTGCAACTAGCATGACTAGTGGTCACTCTACTGTCATGGACAAAATGGCTGGTAAACTGCCAAACTTCATTATTTTGACATGAAAGAAATTTTAATCTTGATAAATTGCCAGAAAAGACATTAACACAAAAATTACTGTAAAATTGAAGATGATATTTAAGTTAATTACCTTGTCAAAATATATAAAGATTTCAACACAATTCATCACCTGTCAAAAAATTAATTATTCCATATAGAAATTAACTGCTTCAAAAATCAAAGGCATATCAATCATTGTTCTGTTCTTTTAGATTAACAGAAATGAGCTCCCCCTCCGCAGAATCAGAATGGCGTCGTCCAGGACAAATAATGAAACTTCATCGAAGGAAGAAGAGAGACAGCTTACAAAATGGTGTTAATCTAGCAAAAGACGTCAAAGATCACGCTCTCAGAGACTCTGTTAACAGTAGGAGCAAGTCTGAAAAGAGGAGAAATCCATTTTCATGTCCTTCTGAGCTTCCCTTGTCTAAAAAACAAAGCACAGAAGTTACTGAAGATGTGGCTGACAGTTCTTCTGAACAACTGGATGCAAATGATGGAAAAAGTGTTCTCTTGTTTGATATGTTAGAATCGTCAGAAAAGGTACCAGATGATTGACTGTGTCAGTGTATGAATAAGCGTCTTATCAAGAGACTACCCATCATTCATTTTGGATGGCCAATATCAAATTCCAAATGACAAAGATAAGCATATGAAACAGAGGGAATTAAGTGGGTGGTTGGGGGAGATTCTTGTGCCCTGGTGCTCTCTAAGCCAAGGGCATCAGGAAGGCGATTTGTGGTGGCCTCAGACCATAGTATTAGCCAGAAATCAAAAACAGGGTGTCTCAAATCACTATTTTCAAAGAAACAGGCTGTCTCATTTGACATTTTTCCTATCTTTCCCATGTTAAATTTGACTTATTTAGGGTGTCTCAAATGGATTCCAGGGTGACACCGAGACACCCCTCTGGCTAACACTATGCCTCGGACTGAGTCCTGCCCTTGTCCCGTGGTTTCTTTGTCTGTTGCCAATGTTGAGGGTGATTTCTTTCACCCATTGAACTGGCATGCCTTCATATAAATAACACAATCTAACTACGGCGTTCGATCCCAATCAAACAAACGCAGGGAGTTGAATAAAAAATAAATAAAAAGATAAATACCCTTAACTTTGGCAAATTGATCTTTTTAGGTTCTTTCATGACTTTTTCCTGAATCCTAATACCTAGTGGTAGCTGTGTCATTTACATGTCCGAGCATTTAAATGACACATGACTATTATACTGCAGACAATGGTCACAGCATCATTGTTAAAGAAACTATATAAATATTAAAAACTGAATTAAGTTAACCGTCACTGATTTTACAGTCAGTCACTCAAAGCTTGCCACACATGGTTCGATTAGTTGGGAGTAATAGGAGACGAAATGAGGAAATCTAACCAATTTGATCCCTTGGCAGTTGCCATTTGTAGCAACAATGTCAAGTTATCTCTGCCATCTACATCATATCTTTCACAAAACAAATGCATATATACCATTGCTTATTTAGCATACATGTATAAATTTATAGTTTACCTCGGTTATTCTGCAGGTGGGAATCCAGACGGAGAGTTTTACCCTTGAAGGCAAATGCACAGAGATCAGCAACGAGCACTTGAGCACAGAGGGTTTTATAGAAAGAAGCCATAAATCAGAGAATTTATCAGACACCCAAAAGGTTTGGAAAGTCTTTTATTACATAGTTACATAAATATATATACATAATAATTAGAATACTTTGCTAAAGGAAAACTGATGCATGTTACACTGAAATATGCTTACCTTGAATTATGTCATTTGCAGGTTTTGGGGAACTTCCTTTGCCCTTTTGCTCTCTTAGCAAGCCATTTTGATGTCATTTAAATTTTCTTTGCTCTGTGCTTGTCATACACTGTAGTTGTTTGTTGCCATTGGTGTTTAGTAGGGGGTATTTTCTGTCTACCCTTAGACCGTAATACTATTTTATGAGTGGAATAACCTCAAGCGCAGTGTAAAATAGAAAATCTGAAAACATTGGATTAAATTTGTAAATAGAAATTGTTAATTGTCTATGCTTATAAATGAGCTTATGATGGATGCTAGCTCTCTGTGCATCAGTGGTCTCCGAGATAACTAAACCAGCTCAGTCACGATATGTTCTCCACTATAACTATGTTCGGCCTTCTTTGGTCTCAAAATTGTTTCCACTTATGTCTATGTGCATGTTGTACTCGTTTTGAACATCCAAGAAAACATGTCCTAGATTGTGTATAGATACAGACCATACAGTGAGCTTCTTTGATGGGGGAAGTCTACCTCATATATACACTAATGTTGCAGATTCTTTGAATGTGTTTGTTTGTTACTATAAGTGAATCTAAATCCATTTCTTGTTTAAATAATCAAAAGCCTATAGTTTCCTCTACTCGGATGTCAGTGAGTGCAAAGCATATTAACAATTATATAGTTTTAATTAGCAACTTACAATGAACCTGGTGGGTGGTTGGGTGAGATCGTCCTGTGCCCTGGTGCTCTCTGAGCTTATGGGTACAGGATGACGATTTGTTGTGGTGTTCTGTTTTGTTAATGTTATGTAAATGTTTTGTCGTGTCTTGCATGTTGCCAACGTCGTTTACGGTGATTTCCTTTACAGATTGGGCTGGCATGCTGTCATATAAGTGAAATAACATTGAGTACGACGTCAAACACCAATCAAACAAATCAAATGTTTTTGTTTGATACTGTAAGTGAAGCAAAATCTTTTTTTTTTGTTTTAATAATCAAAAGTCTATAGTAGGCTACCAAGCCTCTACTCGGATGTACAATGAGTGTGCAGAGGCTTACAAATAATTATATAGTTTTAATTAGCAACTTACAATTCAACCTTGGACAAGCAAGATTGTAGTAACCATTTGTGATGTCTTGTATTGCCACTTTTGACAGAGCTCACTGAAGGCCGAGAATAAA
Organism: Katharina tunicata; assembly: GCA_032466195.1. Lineage (NCBI taxonomy): Eukaryota > Metazoa > Mollusca > Polyplacophora > Chitonida > Mopaliidae > Katharina > Katharina tunicata. The sequence goes on along the minus strand of JAVFBZ010102640.1, from coordinate 16,927 downwards.
GACGTAAAAGTGTTGTCGAGATGGGAGAGTGGAGAGGCGCTGCCTGCAGACTGGAGTCTTAAACAGAAAGCTCGCTTCATGTCAGCCCACGCCTTCTCTTGGTGCTCTTCGTTGAGGTCACTTGATGAAGCCCAAGGCATTAACCACTTCATCACACAACAGGTTATCCATCAAAACTTTTTCAAGAATTTTTTTTCATTTCATGATGAAATTAACAGTCCTTTTGGTATTGGAGGGGTGGTCTTCAGAGACCGACAGTTTGAAGTGTTTTGGGCCACTTATAAATCGGTCCTCTTAAAAGGACTTAAGACCTCGTTTTCCCCAACAGTGCACACTAATTTCTATACCAAATTGATTTGTGGACACTTCATCATTTCTTTAGTAATATAAGTGAAAAAACAATGAAGTATTACTAAAAATTAAATCAAACAAATGATTGTGCTGTATCATGCCATATAATACCTAAAGTGAAAATACTTTTGAATGAGACTCAAAACGTTTATTAATCATGGTATCAGATTATGTCTGGGGGATCATGATGAATTATCTTGATACTCATGTTTGGTTGTAGGGGGTTGATGAAGGTCGCAGGGAGATGGAGTTTCAGAAATGTATCATGTACTGGATGCATCCCAATCTACCCTGGGTCAAACTCTTCCCTCGATACAGCGCTGATAACAACAGAGTCAGGTATCTAGGTCTATCTGTCCTTTCTCTACTATAAAATGCTAAGGTTATTAGATTTGTGGAATGACAATACTGGACAGAGAAATATGAAAGGGGGCCCGCGCCGTGGCTCAGTGGTTAGCGCGTCTGACTGCATATCCTCCTTCGATGTACCGCACGGGTTCGAGTCTCCCAGTGGACCTGAGGTATATGAGGGAGTCACACGAGGTGACTTCGGCAATCGCAGGGGTGTTTTTTTACGAGGTTTGCCTCCCGGTTTTCCACCGTATTGAGTGGAGAAGATTAAGAAGTGGAGAATCCGTCGTCATATAAATGAAATACCTTTAAGTATGACGTTAAAAACCAATCAAACAAACAAACAAACAAATATGAAAGGGAGAACAGGTAGTTTGCCACAAATTATAAAAGTTTAATTTGTGATGTGGTTGTATCTTAAAGTGACCTACACTCTGACCCCTAACCTATCCGCACCTTGTCCCCGTCTTAATTCCAAGAGTGCTGATAATCTGTAGTTTGATTCAAGATAAGGTAACACATTTCGTAATTATGATAAACTTAATACATTTATATTGTTGTGTGATTTATTACTGGTAATTTCAGATGAAAAAGTTCAGATTTTATACGCTTTTCATGTTGTATTAAAAATGTTTTTGTCATAGAGAATCATATTTTATTGTTTTTTAGTCAAGCGAGTCTGACCACAACAGATGAGAATGTTCTGTCGTCACTCCGCACAGACTGGTGAGTAACTTCAAAATTTTACGTCCGGTGGCTGCGGAGTTCACGGGTTGGTTTTTTTTAAAAGGTTTCTTCTTGGTTTTCAACCATACAACGGCAACGCAAATAAATATTTAATAATAAGTCGTCATATAGGTGAAATAGTCTTGAGTACAACGAACACCAATCAAACAGACAAACAAATCAAAATTTTACTTGGTCGGCAGCACGGGCTCCCTGTACCATTTTACGCTTTGTTCTTATTGAACAATGTTTGGGGTCCGTGTTTGTGTACTTTATTGTAAATGTTTGTTGCCAGTTAGGTTACTTATTTTTCTTTCCCCTTCAATCCCCTTCACTGTACCCGGAATAGGTTGATTCCCCCCTGTGGGCCGTAGTATATAAGGGAAGTTTTCTGGATGACTTGCCAAGTTCGCAGGGTTGTTTTTAGTAGGTTTTTTTTAGGTCATACACCGACAATGCATGTAGGTGGAATACTGGTGCTCTGTGAATTTAAAGGCATCAGGTTGCTGATTTGTTGTGGTGTTCTGTTTTCTTGTCTTGTCAATGCAATGAGGTGTCGTTTAGGGTGGTTTCCTTCACCCATTGGGCTGACATGACTCCACATGAGTCAAATAACCTAAAGTATCTCGTAAAAACCCAATCAACAAACAAGCAAAGCTATGATAAGCATGGAGTGAAACCCATCATAATCAAACAAACTGTTGAAATACTATCATACTTTCGTGTTTACTCACACCAACAGAGCAATAGGATTAATAAAGCTTCTATCATTGAATACAGTTTAGTAATTTCACAATCCAGTGTGTCCATGCATTAATAGTTGCATACAAATCTGTTTCATTTCCAGGGCTGAAAGTTTCACATCGGCTTTCCATCTTCTGCGTGCAAATTTCTGTCCTTATTTCTACCTATGTGCTCCCCAGTTTACTGTCCTTTTCTTGGCTGCTAAGACTCAAGGGGAGACAATCCAGGCTACGGTGACACCCACCACTAGAGGATTCAGAGAAGCTTTGACCAATGAAGGTACAAGTTACAAATAATAACACTTACTAAATTTTTTTGTTTTTTGATTTTAAGTACTTCATTTAAACTTTGATATTTCAACCAAAAACAAAAGTTTTCTGCAGTTTTCCATGATTTTGCAGAGTAAGAAGACTATTTATTTTGCTCGACCGAGTGATTTCTGTTCACAAAAGCAATATAATGGTGTTTCCAACTTCAATGTGTTATATTAATTTGATTTTTTTGGCGAGTGGTTGGCTGGGAGCCTCCTGTGTCTTGGTGCTCTCTGAGCTACGGGGCATCAGGATTTATTATGTGTCCTGTTTTTTGTCCTGTAAATTTTGTCCTGTGGCATTTCCTGTGTTACCATAGTCGTTTTTAGTGGCTTCCTTCATTGATTGGGCTGGCACGCTGTCATTAGATTGAAATAACCTTAAGTACGGTGCAAAGCAAACTACACAATCAATTTTATTGATTGAAAAAAAAAAATCATTAAATCAGCTTATTATCCCAATAATCTAAAAAAAAAATTAGAACCGGTCTTATCTTACTTGGCATTATTTGAAAATTGAGGTCACTGCGTAATTTTTGTCAGTGACAAAAATCCTGATATTTAACCTTAAAGTCACATACGCACCCAAAATTTCGATTTTTCAACTGTTTGCCTTGATTTTTACAAGATTTCATGTTTGTTCAAAAATTAGTCACATTAAAATATTTGCTCACAATGACTTTGATCCAGCCGAGGTGAATGACCTTGTTTGTAACAAGCCAACATTTTGAACCTTTTTTACTTTGTATATTCTTTTTGACAGGAATTGACTTCACATTGCCATTATTGGAAAAACAGACTTCTACCACATCCACTGGAGAAACTTTGTAAGCAATAACCTGTTTAGCTGTATTTTATAAGCATGTTTTCACCATCAGCTTGGGGGCCCGCGCCGTGGCTCAGTGGTTAGCTTGTCTTACTGCATATCCTCCTTCGATGCACCGCACGGGTTCGAGTCTCCCAGTGGAACTGAGGTATATGAGGGAGTCACACGAGGTGACTTTGGCAATCGCAGGGGCGGTTTTTACAAGGTTTCCTCTCGGTTTTCCACTGTATTGAGTAGAGCAGATTAAGAAGTGGAGAATCCATCGTCATATACGTACATGAGATGAAATACCTTTGAGTATGACGTTAAACACCAATCAAACAAACAAACAAACCGTCAGCTTCACATTAGTAAAGTGGCTACTCTTATTTAACTAGAAACTCTATATCATATATTTGAGTGTCAAAGATGAATAAAACTCAATTAAAACTGCAAAATACTGTCACTAGTACCTAAGTTTTAATGACAGGCTTGTGGTCAGGTTTGTGTGTCTATCACATGGATGAACCACTGTTATTATTAAAGCAGTGCAATTGGCTATTCTTACATACATGTACGAATCTCAATATAATATATTGGAGTTTCAAAGATAATTAAAACTGAAAAATACAATCACTAGTATATGGCTAATTCTGAAACCCTGACCTAAAAAAATGGCCTCTGCAGAACTCACTAGAACTTCGACCTTTAAATCTCTAGCTTAGCATGCTACCAATTATAAAATTATGTCATTTGAAAATCAGCCTTTCTATGTAAATATTCCATATCGAATGGCGTCCAATGTGTGCAGAGAACCAACATGTGTAAAGTCATCATGAATTGTTCGTCATTCTTTTGAGTTGTCACACTACTCTATTATATCAAACTTATCGAAATTCTAATACTTCCGTAGCAAAAGTTCTACTGTTACTGGTTGTTGTAGTTGCACACGCTCCAAGTGCTCCTAGCGAGTCTTTGTTTACACAATCCAGGTGTCCAACAGAGCTCCGATAATCTGTTAACAACCCTTAATCTGTGTTATGTTCCCCTTAACCGCACAGCTGGGAAGTTAAGGCAATTTTTGATTGAAATTTAACGTGAGTTATGGTATATAATAATAACCTAAGCAGTACGGCTGCTGTACTGATAACCACTTTGTTTAATACAACACAAGGAAATCGTCACCTTGATTAATATAAATATTAAGCTCCGTAATCTAGAATATAAGTTATACTCAATTCCTAGGGTTGAATTATTTGAAATATTAAAATGGTTTAATATATTCAAATGTTACATTTTTAAAAGATATTCAAGTCTAAACAAATCTTTAAAAAACAAGAAAACCAAAAAGCTGACATTTTTTTGTCCTAGAAAAAAGATTTATTGATTCAGTCACACGGTTAAATTAAATGTGTTCAGGAAATTAGAAACTG
>JAVFBZ010102640.1:0-12107 GCA_032466195.1 Katharina tunicata | reverse complement strand
ATTTTTTTGTCCTAGAAAAAAGATTTATTGATTCAGTCACACGGTTAAATTAAATGTGTTCAGGAAATTAGAAACTGTTAATCACTGGTTTTCCCCCATTTTGCTGGCGTGTCGTCATTTGACGGAAATACTAGTAACCTAAAACACAGCGTAAAACTCGAATCAATCAACCGATCAAATCTTTTTCACCTCACATCGACAATGCAAAGTTGTCATAAATGCGAAATAATTTTGAGTACAACAATAAACAATTATGACATAATAAATATAAGCTTTCTTTGGTATTTAATAGAGGGGTAATATTTATTTATCTGCAATTTTCCTGTTCTGAATTTCACATGATTGTTGTTGTCAGGTCAGTTGATAAAGAAGTAGACAACAGTGATCACGCAGCTGCTTCGATCTGGCTTGAGAGTATAGGATTGGACAAGACTGAGTTCCCTTCTCTCGATCCCAATAAGGTCAAAATGTATCCTTCATCATTTGTTTTAGTCTATAATAGTTAATAATCCAATTCCATCAAATGATGAGGGCCTTCAAAGCAGGGCATTCTCTGCTCCATATGCCCGATCTGCAACCCGTCTGTCATCAGCTGCCTGGATCAAATTCACCACCATCTTGAATGACATCATAGCAATAACCAACATCATCCAGTATTTATTTATCCTCCAGTTTAACTGTCAGAAAGTAATAAATCCTTGGAAGTGTTTATATTGTCAGTTTTTGTCACTATGGATGTTGTCAGATGTTATGAAAGTAATTGAACAGGCACTTAAAGCACACAATTCTGCATTCAATAATGCGCCTGAAACAAAATTGTCATTTGGTTAAAAATGTTAAAGTAGGACCAAGATTTTAAGCTGCCTATCTAGCAGACAAATTTTAATTTAATTTGGCCAAACTGTTTTCACTCAGGTGCTTAAATCCTAGTAGCCTCTACAGGGTGACTTTAGATTTGCCATAAATATTATCACAGATTGTATCAGTCACCTCTGTCACATGTGGTTTCAACTGGAGGTGAGACTACATTCTTCCATTCCTCCTGTGCACCTTTCTATGTATATAAGGAACGTTTCTAGATTTCTGCAGAGTTTGGGGGTGTTTTTTTTTCTTCCGCTTTTCCACCTCACATGTTCTGCAACGTAAAATCGTCATATAGGTGAAATACTCTTGAGTATGACTTTAAACACCAATCAATTAAATGAAGTTGAATTGTAGGCATTCATTGTAGGAATAATACATAAAACTATCATACAAACTGTATTTATCTCCTTGACTGTAGTTTTCAGCCAGAGAGAATGTTATAAAGCTATTGATAACCGTCCTCAATCACTAGTAATGGTGACAGGAACTGATGTTCAGGCGTTTTATAATTTCCTGTTGAACTGGAGGAGTTGTGTAGCCAGTAGCGGGCCACAGACAGGTCTGCCGCCTACTATCCTATCACCAGAGGGGTTTAAAGGGGCTACACTACACTCACTCAAGGTCAGTCTCATACTTAAAGGAGCAGGTGGCTGGTTGGGAGCTTCTATGAGTGTGGCCTGGTTATCTCTGAGCTAATGGACAACAGGAAGCCAATGTCTTGTTTCTGTAAATGAATTGTGGCGTCTTCTATGTTGCGGGCGTCACTTAAGGTGGTTTCCTTCACCCTGTGGGCTGGCACGTCAAGATATAAGTGAAATAACCTGAAGTACAGCGTAAAACTCGAAGCAATCTATCATACTTAAAGAATGAGGTATAGAATAAAGTTAAACTTGTATGTTATCGGCTGTAAAAATGGTTTTACATTTCTTTTCTTTGATATATTACTTATCATTTGCACTTGTTTATATTTCGATAAATGTTTCAAGTGCCTGTTTGTGTCTTTTCATATTATCAGACAATTAACAGATTAGCTATATAGCTAGTACAGATTTTGAATTTGTTCAGCTTTGGACTGCTTACTGTTAAGTCTCCATAGCCAGCATGTGTTTGAATCCCTCTGCAGATGACCGTAGGTATATAATGGAAGTTTTCCAGTGGCTGCAGAGATTACGGGAAAGTGTATTTTACAAGGTTTCCTGCCACTTTTCCATCATATACCGTAATTCCCATCAGAACAACGTGAAACACCAAGCAAATAAATGAATTTAACAGATTTTGTCTTTGATTTATAGGTTAAGCAGTCCATGATAAAACAAGCGGGAGATGATGGCTCATTGAAGGAAGGTGGAGTTTTAGAGTTAACTGGACCAATTCTACCTCACTCACTGCGCTCATTGTGTGAACTTTTCAAATCAGAATTTGAATTTTCTGCCACTTTAAATAATCTTGATACAACAACGCCATTTAACTGTGTATCTGGGTCAAATCTAAAAGATCAAATCAAAGGAAATTCAGACTCTAAACAGATAACACAATTGAGAAATAGTGCCATTAAAGAATTAGAATATGTGTCAAATCAGTTTCATTGGATGACATAGCAGATCTATCTCACAGACCAGTGCAGCTCAAATGTGGTTAATTGGATAAGGCATAAAATGTCAATCCATGCCCAGTGCGGACTCGAAACTTGACTGCATTGAAAACGTGACGGATTTTACAGGATCATTTAGGACAATTTTAATATTATTTATATAAAATATTTAGCAGATCTTTTTATGCAGGTCATCTTTTTGAATTGTATATAATAAAAAAATTGTGTAATAGGCTTTAATAATCTGTACTTTCTGTGAAATAAACAAGTTATACATAATAAAATTTATCTTAACTTGTTACAAGTTCTTGTTTGAGTTGCATTTAGAAGCTGGGTAAATTACAGAAACATGACGACTGAGATGGATTTTCAACTTCTGGATATATTGGTAAGCATAGCTATTCATTGTGACAACGTCAACACTGACATGGCGTCATTCTAATGTTACATCGTGTCATTCTAACGTAGCCATAACGTCAGTTTCTAAACAAATTATAGACTCTTCTTTTACCATTTAAAGTATATTTTGTTGAGATTTGTAACCATTGCTTGAAAACGATCTTAGTATCTAGATGGAAACGTCGCTTACCAATATATCCAGAAGTTGAAAATCCATCTCAGTCGTCATGTTTTTGTTACAAGTTGACTGGCGGCTGTTAAGATTGGGCGTCAGGGACTTGCTACCAGACAGTTTCTATGTATCAAACAAACTGAAATACCTTAGTGTCAGACATTAACAAATGAACAACCAAATTTGGGTGAGAACGAATGGCAAACAGTTATTTTTAAGCAAATAATTTGTAAATGAGCCAATGAATCAATTGGGCTAATTTTGTTTGTTTGTTTGTTTACAATATATTAATATGAATGTAAAAATAGGAAACAACATTAAACAGACTTTTTGAGGGAAAGACTTAATTATTTGACCGTAGTTCAAGGCATCCTGGAGTGAACAGAAAACCGTTAGCAGTGTTCATAATGGATCAGTCGGCCTAGAGCATCATAGAGGGGAAGGTTCAGCCCATTCCGAGCTAGCTCATGAGGATTGACCTGAGCTTCCGGTGCTCTTGTACTCTCCCAGTAGTAGGGGTATCAGGATTCACTTCTTTCCTGCACTGTTTGGACTGTGCTATTTGTAAAATCCAAGGTGGCTTCCTGTCATAAGTTTGACATAAAACTACAAACAAACAACCAGAGCTACTTTACCGTATTAGCTATAATAATGTTTCATACAGAACTACACTTAACAGGGTACCATGTGATCCTTAGGGATGTGATTATGCGCCTGGCGTCCTAGAGAAAGTGATCTAATCCAAGAGCCACCACTGCTTCCTTCGATGGTTACAGGTGGTGGCGCCATGGTGCCCTCTGTGCTAAAGGGAATCAGGTGTCTGATGTGTCATGTAAGTTACTAGTCATCGTCATCGCCTACTTAATGACTTGAGCTTCCTGTGCCCTGGTACTCTGTGAGATAAACATCGTCAGGAAGCTTATTTTTTGGGGTGTCCCGTTTTAGTCCTGTCCTATGGCGTCCTTGTTTGCTGCCATTGTCGTTGAGGGAGGTTTCCTTTGCCCATTTATTTATTTATTCGTGATAGACCAACGGATGTATGCTACTCCAGTAACAATGACCAAATAGATATATACAATAAACAGTTATACATAAAAGAAAAAAACATGCATATAAACAATGACTAGGTGTGTAAGAATATAACAATTATAGGCATTAAAATCGGCGAGTTCACGGGTTACAGCACAGCTATGCCAAGATTTGCTTCAAGTTCTTAAAAACAGATTTAGAGTTGAAAATGTCAATTTTGCTGTGAATTTTAAAATTGTTATATAAATTTAAAACCGTGGTAAAAATGCATGTTTTCTCACATTAATTCTTGAGAATCGAGCTTTAAAAAGACTTGGTTCCCTGAGACGCCTTGCCGGTACATTGAAAGGTGTTTGTTCTAAAAGATAGGTACGATAAAATCTCGAATTTAAGATGCCAAAAAGGTTTTGTAAAAGCAAAAGGTCTAAAACCTTACGGCGGATGGCTAAAGCCTAAAGGAGGTAGATTAAAATGTTAACAAAAATCGTCATATTTAGAATCTTTGTACGTAACATCCGTTTTAAAACAAATTAGTTTTATAAAACATCGCTGGACCCTTTCTATTATATCTATGTGACATACTGTAAGCCTATATGGGAACCAAACAACAGGGCAGTATTCTAATTCGCTTCTTTCAAGATATATGCACAAAGATTTAAGACATTCAATAGATTTGAAAGATTTGCATGATCGTTTGATAAACCTAAAAGCTTCTTTGATTTAGAAGCAACCTTGTTTATGTGACCACGGTAAAATTTGTCATGTGAAAAAAGGACGCCAAGGTCAGTTATTTCAGAAACTCTACCTAGCTGTACACCATTCAATATATAATCGAATTCTAAGATGTTTTTCTTGTTTGAGAAAGTTATGCATCTGCACTTGCATAGGTGATGCTCAATCATCCAAATGGAAGACCAGTTGCAGAAAGAGTTCATATCCTCTTGAAAACGAACACAGTCTTGGGAAGGTGTTAATTTCTGTGAGTAGTTTAGAGTCGTTTGCGTACAGCAGTATATTGCAGAGTTTGACAGAGTTAGGCAAGTCATTGGCGAATAATAAAAACAAGAGCGGCCCCGAGATGGGCCCTTGAGGTACACCCGATAGCACAGGAAGAGGTGATGACCTGGCCCGGAGATAATTACATTCTGTTGCCTATCAGAAAGATAAGACTTTAAAAAAATTAACAGATGACCACGGATGCCATATATATGATTGTAGTTTGTGGGTCAATAAAGTCGATGTGAACAGCGTCAGTCTGTTTATTCTTATCAAAGGACTTTGTAAGATATCGTAAAACGTGAAGATGAAGTTCTTGTTCTTTATGTTGAAGGGAAATAAATCCTTTTAACTTTGGGTCAAGCCTTTATCACAAGGAATGACTTACAGCACTGAGGAAAGAAATTATCAGCGTTCTGTTGTTAAATTTCTGGTACAGACATAATACGCCAACAGAAAATCGGGTAACACCACACGATCTTTCTGGTTTACATCACGATTGATCTTCTGTCCTGTATTCTGCACAACTCTATCATACCCCCGGCAGAACATATCTGTAAACTCAGAGAAGACTTCCTCTTGGTTGCTGTATTTCGTTTGTGAGGTGACAAAACATCCACGCACTGCTTAATGCAACGCCATCCTAATGGCATCGTCCACAGTTTAAGTGCGATAGAAAAGTGTGAGAAAGACTGAATGTAAACAGCTGCCATCAAACCACTGTAAGGTGTAATGCAATTGGTTGTCTCCATAGACTCCATAGTTGTCTAACAGCAGCTGCATGTGTGACAGCTGGCAAACTGTTCAATATTTAAACACTCTCTGCATAGGCATACACAAGACCAGAAGATAATATGCACCAAAATTCCGCTGGACAGAAATAAGCATATCTGGCTTCTGAAAAATAAAGACCATTAATCTAGAAAACTCTGGTTTGTAATATATATATCGTATAATTGATGTTGATCTGGACATGATTGGAGCTACATGTACTTAGGAATTGTTTAAAGTAAAAAAAATACTTAGCCAAATTTGAACCTTTTAATTGCCATTGCAAACAAATAATGTAAAAAAAAAAAAAAATCCATTTTAAAGTTTCACTCATTATCTATCATTTAGCTAGCATCACGAAAAATGGTGTTTATGTATTAAAATTGAGGTTTGAAAATTGTCTAAGTTTTCTTAAATTTAAGAAATTCAATTATTATTCGCTTTATGAATACATACCATGCAATTCAGGTAATTGATAAATGCTCTCAGTCATATTCTTAATGACCTACCAATAATTTTAATGAATATGAATATTTTATAGATATCCTTTAACAGGTAGAACGATTATTGTAAACTCGTTTCAACAATTTTTTAACAAGAATCGTCACGAAACAGCCCTGGAAAGTACTGTACTTAGAGTTACAGTCAGGAAAGTGAACATTTCTAGAAGGGCAGAGATTTTTTAACTAACCTTTTGGTGCCAGAACAAGACTTATAGGTGACGACAATTCTGCATCAAACATAAGAGAAGTGTTACTCTGTGATTTGTCAGGTAAGTAATTACTCTGGACATTATTAAACATTTCTTGAAAGTAATAAGAGACTGAGCAAGTCCCGATCCAAGGTTTTGTTATTGTATACAAACTCCTGCCAGAAAACTTTAATAACTTTAACAATAATCACCACATAGAAAACTGAACACATCAAACTATTCGTGTTCTTTGTATAGTGTAGTATTTATGTGACGATTGGTGGTGTCATATAAGTGAAATTACCCTTGTCATAAACAGGAATCGATCACATTACATGGAAGATCATGACGTACTGGTCTACAATATGATACAGCAATAATAATAATAATAAGCTTTATTTCAAGTGGGTAAAGTATGCAAAATACACTCAACCAGCGAAATAGCTGGTCTACTTTGAGGTAAACAATTGAATTATAAAAAACTAACACTGAAACAGTAACATCAATAATACTAATTACACTATAATCACACATATATCTGCTATTGAGTTATAAATGAGTAAAATGACAGTTCATTTTTTGCTACATTATTATCTTTTCTTAAAACTTAATATGATAAGTACTTGTTGAACAATTCTGTATGAGGAAATAGAACAGACAAATGATGTGATCCATGACATCGGAGATCCTTGTGATCACTTTTAGCACATGTACAGTAAATAGATTAAACATATTATTTGGATATTCACCGGAAATAGATTTGAACACAATGACCGCTTTAGTGAACATAATGTATTCTTAAATGCTCAACCAACTTAGGGATTTAAATAACTCTGCTAATGACATGGTTTTTGTTTTATCTAAAATCAGCATAGCAGCAGCTTTTTGTAACTTTGAAATTCTGGCTATTGAACAATTTCCCCAAATGGATAAACATTATTAATATGTGGAAGTACAAAAGCATTAATTATTAATATGTTGTTTGATTAATATATTGTTAATATACCCCCCCCCCCCCCACCGAATTTTACAAACATAACATACAAACAAAAAAGAAGGATAAATTAATGTTCTCTGAGTTATAAAAATGGCGTACAGTAGTATATTCATAAGTTAGCAGGTTCATGTATCTGCTGAGGACATTTCTATGGCCCGCTCGCCATTGGTGGGGTATAGATTTTTCTTCGTTAATATCATTGAGGAACCTGAGGACATTCATCTGTAACCATCCCTGTGACCACAGTAACAGCGGTGCGTTCTCAGCTCGTTCTGCATATACTTTCCAGATCAAGTAAATAATCAAGTCAATAATCGTCGGCTACTCTCGGCAACATTTGCGACTTTGTGCCGACATAACTATATGTAGCCTACTTTTTTTGGTTGGATAACTTTCATTTACCATCGTAAAATCGGTTAGATTGTCTGAAATTATATTAGCATTGCAATAGAGTATTAAACGATGCGAATGCTCCTAAAGACCAATTTACACAGCTCTTTCCATTGAAAATTTGTGCTTACGTTATATGTATATTACTTCACCTTCTCAGTTTTTACACTGCGACGTAAGCCCGACGTTGGTCAAAATACACCACAAAATAGCACACTTATTCTTAAAAAACGAATGAAGAAAAGCGAATGTGCATATATATGTCCATCATCAACGTCCGATTCAGGTGGTGTCAACTGTAAATTAAAAGGTCGGACCGACGTCAATTTAAAAATTGGCATATATGATCGGCGTCTGATGGGCAGGTCTTTTAAGGACGTGGAACGATTTCGCGCCAGTAGGCAAACCTGGTATAAGAACCCATGAGACCTGTTTTACGGAGGCAAGGTTTAGCTCTTGGTCTGCAACTTTGTTCTCATGAATACACAATGGTTTGATTGCTGAGCTCCGTGATAATCCCGCCAGATGTATATCCTACTTGTTACATTGATATATTTTTTAGTCCACACATTTGGTACTTTGGCTTTACTTTTATGCCCATAACTATATTCAGCAGAAACTTTACTATAAAGTACGATAAACAGAAGCATAAGAAGTTTGTGATTCAATATTTTTTCCTCCTGAGCTGGCTGAGCAGAAGAAAGATCGATACCGGTATCTAAAATGATGTAATCGCCTGCATGTGGGCAATGCAGTTAGCTCGAGAGGTGCAAAGGAAATAAAGGCCAAACAAATTCGCGATCAACATCGTAAAATAATTTATAGTGCAAACATTCATCACGCCTATTTAAACCCAAAAGAAAAAACTAAGCAGTAAATTTTAAAACTTCAGTACAATTGAAAAAAAAAAAATATTAAAAGTCTAAGTTTAGCAAACTAGTTTTTTACGGCGAATATATGGCCAAAAATGCGCCTGCGGCCGTCTAGGAATTGCGAGCTAGTGCCCCCCACCCCCCACCACCACTACTGATTGTCTTCCGACGCCTCGGGACGGTCGGTGAAACATACAAGACAGCTATCCAATGTTCAAGTTGCCTTTAAGTGCCAGAAGTATCCCTCCTACAATATTTAATATTTAAAAAAATAATTATAGGTAATATTAATAAAACAAAAAAAGAACTGATAGGCAATACTTCTAGCACTAGTTGCCTAGACCTGTGACATACCTCAACTGTAAATAGAAGGATGTATATATGCCCTAAGTGAGCAATATATATAGTGGATAACATTTCACGGCATGAAACTTTGAAAAAAATATGGCGTTAATGTGTACTACAGTTATAATCTTGATAAAGTATGTAATTAACCCTGGAGGGCAATACAGCATAGAATAGTTTAAAACTTGAAAGCTTTTGATTGGAATTCGATATACATTTGAAAAATTCGTAAAGCGCAAAGCACTATATACGATTACTTTACCAGTTAAATATTATGATATGCGAGGACTAAAACATGAGCTTGTAACATGCATACATCATTCATGTAAGTAAAATTTAAGTTCATCCAAAGACTGTTTGTTTGTAACGCCGTCGGTCGAATCATGAAAGTAAAGCGTGTTCTAATTAATCTCAACGAGCCGTGCTGAGGAGCAAATGAAGAAAAGCTTGAGACATGGGGGAGTGGCACCTGTCAGTCAGCTTTGAGGACAATCGCCAGATGCATGACGGGAAACGGATGTTGACTCAAAGATGTCTATTGAGAAAAACTAGGTCAAAAATTCTATCGCGTTTTATTTTATTAATTGGAATAACTGGTGGACAAAATGTATAAGTTAGTGAGGATTACGACCCTGTTTTTTGTGGCCAGTATTTTGAGCAAAGGTAAGCTTTTATTAGAGAGCTAATTTGAAAAGTATTCCATGAAATTTGTTAGGCTGTTTGAAAGCAAAATGGCTTCCCTGGATCTATGTTGATAAAAATTGAAACCTGTTAACTTTCCTTCGACTCTGTGTTCCCATTTATTTTTACTCAGATACATGTTAAATGCTCACCAATTAACTGTAATTTGTTTTTACCAAATTAAGTATTCTTTACATGGAATTCATGTGAACAAATTCAATATGAAGAACCGTCCAACACAAAATAAGAATACAGTAAGAGTGCAAATAATTTAACGACCTGTCGAGATCGAAAAAATACATCAAGTTGATTTGTATCAGATGGTTAGTCAAAATTGTCTAAACTATACTTTCGGTTCATTTATACAAAAATTTTGACCAGTAAGAGATATACGGCGAATATAAGGTCACAGGTGAAACGTTTCGAACTGATGTGATTTTAAACGGTCCTATATATACTTTGAATACCAGTCACTTCGTCAAAAAACCAAATCGTCACATCCAACTCGTCACATCCAACTCGTCAAAACCGCAGATGTCGATTCGTCAACGATTATAACCAGATCGTCAAATAATCAGTCTTCCATATATAATGCTTGATTCTGGTGTATTAACTTACTTTATGTGTGTTTTAAAAGATAATATAGACGTAGAAAGACCAATTTAAAAGATTTCGACGAAATATTTGCCCTTCGCGCATATAATGCAGCACTTGGATTACGTCCAGGCACATGGATGGAGAGCAGTGTTTGGGCTGTCCGGGACTGGTGCGTTTTCCAAAAGACAATACGCATGAATAATGACTTGGAAGGCTAGCACAACCATTTAAATCAACGCGCTGGTCGTGGGGATTTGCCGTTATACGTGTTGCTTGAACTACTAGAAAAGGAAGCCAAACTCATGAACCTACATGTCCGTCTAATTTCCGATGGCAAGTTGACGTGTGCTCAGAAAAAGAGGACAAGGGAATTCCAAGGACAATTATTCAAACTGTGGAAAGATTATATTGAAAGGGGATTGAGTGCCAGGCGGCTACTGAAACAAGTGTTTAAACTGAATGCATAGTTCCCATATTATTATATATTTAATTATAATATATATCCTATTTTTAGTGCCACAATTGTAGTGTATGACAACGTGCTAGCTATTTGGGATAAATTGTCATGTTGTATATGTATATAGTGAATATAATAAAGATGTGTGTATATTTACGTGGTGATTGTTTGACTGAATATACTATATTTATACGAACAAAAAAGCAAACGATATATAAATATTAACAAAAATATACCGTGAGTTGTCACATGGAAATCATGTAAAACATTTTAATACACGGGTAAAGGTACGGGTTATCTGCCCTTGGTGTTATACTGTCTAAATCCGCAAGGTGCTGCATTATATGCGCGAAGGGCAAATATTTCGTCGAAATCTTTTAAATTGGTCTTTCTACGTCTATATTATCTTTAATAACACACATAAAGTAAGTTAATACACCAGAATCAAGCATTATATCTGGAAGACTGATTATTTGACAATCTGGTTATAATAGTTAACGAATCGACTTCTGCGGTTTTGACGAGTTGGATGTGACGATTTGTTTTTTTGACGAAGTGACTGGGTACCTATACTTTTAAGACAAAAGGTATCTACCTTATATACGGCTATGGATCAAAGCTAAGTGTCCAGTGCTCTATGCTTTGTGAATTATTAAATATATTCATTTGTATTTTCTTATCTATGTTGAGGATGATGTGAAAAAATCACTGATGTTCATATTAACAGATTTTTTTTACCTTGTATTGTTGCAAACTGTACCCTGCACAACCCTATCAGATAGAACTTCAGGTTACCCGAGACTGGTCAAGAGAACAAGCAACCTGTTTCCAAAGAGCCAAATTATTAACCACGTACTGGTAATAGACAGCACAGGGAAAATTAGCCCGAATATTGGGCTATGTTAGTTTGCTTTTTTATTAATTCTGACATTCGACTTGGCAAACCTGCCGGCAAGGGTAGTGGCAATATGATAAATACGTCGACAGAGCTGATTTTCTCAGCTAAGGGAAAATTGTCTTCATAATCATAATTCTATCATAATGCTACATTATAATTTATAAGTGACAAGGTTCACTAATTAATTTTATATTATCGATATTGACGCTGGCCTTCAGTCTGTTGAAAATGCTTTCCTTAGGTATCCCGATTCACACCGTCCTTCTACTGAGGTACTGACTACTGAAACTGTTGGAACTCAGTTTGAAATGTAATGATTTCGAATTCAATGGTCGAATATACCAGCAAATAAAAGGC
>JAVFBZ010102555.1:0-25247 GCA_032466195.1 Katharina tunicata | reverse complement strand
GAATAGTGTGGATGAAATTTTAACATGGGGAGTTATCTCTAACCTTGATCACTTCATCCAACAGAGGGCGCCACATTCCTTTACATATGTTCGATCTGCCAAGGGTTGTAATGTAGAGTAGATTGGGATAAACCCTTGGTTAGCGAAGATGAGCTTAGTACTGCTATCTCATGACATTAGTTAACGTATATTTGTAGCATGCATGAAAAAGTGTTCAAAATCCGCGCCAATTTTTGTAAGCAAATTTACTCATTTCCTTAAGACCGCCCGTGTCCTGGGATACGGAATAAAACATTTTTTAACCAGAATGGCTTAACAATTCTGTGTCTGGTCGACACTTCACGATTCTTTAAATATTGTTCTTTGTATAACCGACTTTATTTGATGTCAAAATGTCAAGGTACCGGCGACGAAGTAACGCCTTAGAGTATGCTGTATACCATAAACATAGAATTCTATTTTTATATATTGTCGTAAGAAAATTCAAGGAAGTGTAAAAAAACAATATATTACCTCAGTTGATCAAACGGATATAAGTTGATTTAATTCAGGGGAAAGCCTTAATTTTAAGTATTGTCCACCGACACGTTTTATTGTAATTGGGTAAGGAAGGCTGAGTGATAGTTTATATATAGATGAATAGTGTTAATGGACTATTTTGAAATACATTCTACGAAGGAATTGAAAAGTAGCCTCATTAGAAGTCAGAGATCCTTCAATCCCTGTACATTTAACGACGAAGCAGAAACTACATTTTAAACGATACGATCGATGGTCAGTTTTTTTTGTACAGCGAAAGTTACGTTTGCATTTGATTACTATGTACACGTTGCAAATTACACAATACAATACTTATGTAATGTGTAAATCGAAACTACTGGTCAGTGTTTGGAGTCCGATCGATTAAATACGAATACGTGTTTGGATGGGTTTCTGATGTTAGTAAAAATAATGTCTTCTAATAAATAACTGTCAATGATTATGTCGGCTCTGAAAAACCTGTCAATGGAATGGAAATCATTAAGGTAACTCGAGAGGAAAGATTACTTTCTGCTTTTATTTGTGCTATCAATATTATTTCTTCATTTGGCAATAACAGTTTAAACACCCTTCCCAGTCGTCGTACAAAGAATACCACGCAAGATGTACTGGTCTTAAAATAAACCTCATTGCTATGTAATTTCCTGTAAGAGGCAATTTAGGAATAAACAATTGCGTCATTCAGGTGAAACGATTGTTGGTTTAGACGTCAATGTGTCTTTATACATGTGATTCGTCGTGACAACTTGTTACGGAAACCAACTAACTAATCACTATTCTTGTCATTCGCAAGCAAAGAATCGTTGAAAAGAATCGTATCAATGTTCAAAATGACACTTTCTAATTTTCGGATCATCTTAGAATTTTAGTGTGAAATCTTAGGTTTGCTTTTTTTAGTATATATGGATTTAAGCAGATCTTAGCTTAACCAATTATTTAATAGTGAACCTCAGGTAACTTTGGTAGTTAAGTCTCCTGGCGTGTGAATTTATGTTGTACAAAGACAGTGGTGGGTGGGAGCGGCTGTTGAAATAAGCATACAACGGATGATAAAGTAAAATGTTTTACGTCACATCCACCCACATGGAATCAAACTTCTAAGAATGAAAACAAGCTCTTGTACAAAGACAAACAACAATGATAAAGGTCAGAATTAATAACAGTTAATCTGTCGTGTTTCACTGGCATTTCTCTTCATATGTCGAGCTTGATTTTTATCCCTGGTTTCCTCTAATAGGCTTCGTTAAAATACACCAGAAATCATGTTGGATGAGGTCCTTAATTTATCCCACACAAAAGCGTCTGACGCTAACAAAAGCGTACAAACATTTCTCTCCACGTTAATACAATAACCAGGCTACTGGCACAAGACAGCTCTTTGTTGTAGACATTGATCAAACATAACGATACATCTCACGCGATATTAATAAAGAAATAGAAACGCAGCCATTTCAATACAGCGGTTTATGGCTAAGAGTAAGACTTAATCCTAAAGGCAAATAAATATATAAAACCAATTTCAGGGACATGGCATTGCTATGGTATTGCTAATCTGGTCATTTGTATTATTGGGGCCCACAGAACTTAATTAAATATTCAAACTTTATGCTTGTGTTTTAAGTAGCTTGTAAAATATTTTATTTGAAACAAATGATTGGTTTTGTATGATTGAATTTTCTTCAATGCCGCGCTCAAGAGTAGTGACTTAAATGAAGTCGGTGTCACAATCATAAAATGGGAAGTATTCTACTGTGTTGGAAAAATGTATTCCTCAAGTGTTAAATAAATGCAACATGACAAAGCTTGGAACATACTGCCCTTAACCAGAGGACTTGAAACACTGTGATACCCCGAATCAAATCACCAATATGGATCCTCAGCAAGAATTTCACCGGATTGCTGTTACCGGTCGGTCATATATTGCTAAGAATTTTGATTATGGCAACTTTTGCAACACTTGATATGCCAATATTTACCAGACGTGAAATAGTTTATCTATTGTATTGGTGACACAAACAGATTTTATGACAGGCGAAAGTTGTGACTTTGCCTCGGCGCCTGCTTACTGTTGATCCAGGTGTGAAAATCGGCTGTTTTACTTCAGAAGCATGCGTTGTCCATGTTTATGGTTTAAAGTAAGGACTGAAACAACATCACATAACAATTCCAGAACCTCCAAAACACATTTCCATGGTTTTGTGTTGAATCCTGTCGGTAGACGTACTACCGGCTGATATTTACCTGTCAATAGGATTACCCTTGTCTATAGGAACCCAATCCTGTCAATGAACGGAAATCAGTTTGGGAACTCGAGAAGGAAGATTGTTTGGTATCATTGGTTGCGCTGTAAAAATCTTTCCTTCATTTTGCCAAGAACATTCATACCCACCTTGAGAATACTACATATAAAACGATCCTCATTTGGCATATATTTTGGAGCAATATGTTTCTTATGCATTTTGGTTTACGATTTTAAAAATAGCGATTTTGTTTTATTCCTGGTTACAGTTTTATTTTTATAGTAAAATCTTATTATCATAATCATCCTTATTACTTGAATGTAGACGCAAAACAAAATGCTTCAATGTGGTCCTATTTTTTGCTATTTTTAGTTTACAGGGATATTCAGCAGTCAATAGAAAAGAGTTATTCGTACAAATTACATCAGCTGACTACTGAGCTCATATGTGAGCCTATTTTTATCCTACATCTTCCAACGATTTAAGAAATCAATCTATAAAGAATACGAGGTCCCCAAATGTGACTGATCTATTAAAGTTACTGTTTCAAGGCCTATATTTAAATGTAACGTATTCATTTTTCCTTATATTCTATTTTTACTTAATAGCGATTTGCCATAAATTGTACATATGATGTGTTGTGTTGCTGGTATTTCTTTTTAATTACCGTCGGCAACTGTGAATTGTTTTTTATTTGTACAAGTCCCAGAGGCATTATGCCTTCCAGTTGTGCAATATGATTACACATATCTCTGTGTGTGTGTCGGGGGTGGGGGGTTACTTCAGTTGCCTGAAATAAAGACTGAAATGAATAAAGCCCCAACAAAAACTATTAGAATAACTGGTACAAATTAAAGAAAGTCGCTAAAACAAGCACTGTATCACTGCTCGTAGGTACTGACTATATATTTATAAACGTCTTGTCGTATTACGAATCTTTGACGGTATATTCCCCTTATGCACTTGGTTATATACTAAAATAGAGTTGAGTGGGAGTTGTTGACAAAAACACATCGAGAGACGCGTATTAATATAACTGGTTAACGTCACACCAACCAACATGGTATCAAACTTCAGAAAATGAAATTGACCATTTTTAAAGTAAACGAAAACAGAAAAAAGTCAGAGTAATACCAATTAACCTCCTATGACTTACTGACGTATTCCTCTATGCAGAGCTTGATATGTTTTGTTTCAATAAGGAGAATAAAGGCAAATGATAATCTTTTCGAACTGTTGACATTTCCATTCATCAATATTTTTTGGTATTCTGGATTTAGTTTAATTATTTCATATCGATTAAACATAACAATTCATCCCACACAGTCTTAATAAACAAATAGAAGCAAAGCCATGTCAATACAATAGCTTGTGGTTAAGTCTGAAATTTTATCGTAGAAGTAAATAAAGATATTCAAACAATTACGGGGCATGACAGTTCCATGGAACTGTCTGTGTGGTCGTTTTCATAGACAGTTTGACCCACACATCACAATTAAGTAATATTACTGTCGGGGTTGCGAAATTTAGTACAGGTTGTTTTAAGATCATGGTAGCCTGCAACGTTTTGATTGGTTTGCAACCGTTTTAAAGATTAAAGTGTGTTTATTTAATGTCAGAGTAAAAGTTGTACGATAAGCACCCAAGTGTTCTAAGTGAACTCGCCAATGCTTATATTGGCGATAGGTGACCCTGTTGTTAAAATCATGTAGACTGTGTATAAGTGTTTCATGTTTATACTGTTCTCTCAGTCTTAATGGAGAATTTGATTAGACAGAATGTTGGGGGTATACGGGAAGTTTTCCGGTGGCAGTTAATCGCAGGTTTCACTACACACAGAAAAGACAATGTCCGCATATGACCCTTGAGTACGATGTTCAACTGTAAACAAATAATTAAATAAACAAAATAAATAATTGAAAGCAAGCAAGATTCAAAATGGATCTTATGTGATTCAGACAAGATGAAAAACGCTCTTCAGTCTCGTATAATTAGCGACAATATCATGCTGATAAGATTTAAACATTTGTTTTTGCTGGTGATTGTGGCGGGAGAATACATTGTAAAGTTAGTCTTATTTTCATCTTGTTGTGTAATTATGTGTTGAAACTCAGAAGTGAATAAACATTGATAGATTCCGATTGTACGCCGTACTCAAAGTTTTGTCACTTATTTTTTTTTTTGCGTGTCAGTACAATGGGCGAAGGAAACCACTTTGAACGACACGGAAAACGCATAATACACCACAATACATTTACTGGACAAAACCAGAACACCACAACAAATCTGCCTATACAGGGCAAGTACGACACAAAACAGAACGCTACAACAAATCAGCTTCCTAATGTCGCCTCAGGCAGAGGGCCCCTGGACACAATAAGCTCCCGCTAATGAATGAAAGAACCATCCTCGTCTATAATGATAAAAAATCAACTTCAATATACAATCACAAGGCCCATAATAAACATCAAAAACTCACACAATTCTCTTTTGTGTTGCTTACAAATCAAGAAACAACAACTAGAGATGATGTACACGTTCCTCGTTTCTACTATAGCGGAGAACGTAATTTACAAATTATAATGTCCCAACTAAGACTAAAATGCAGTTTTTAAATGCCCATATGTTTAATCGTCATCTTGTTGACTCGCCAAGATGTCGGTGTGGCTTCCACCACGAAGACTGCGAACATCAAACTGCGTATAGCTCCATGTCCATTGTATGAGCCGTATAGACGACAATTCCGTTCTACATTTAATGTAGAGACAATTTTACATGGGAGTTCAAATTTATCTGACATAGAAAATATGAATATTATTGTCAGTAGCCATGGTTTTGTACATCACACAAAAAAATTTGAAAACTAATTTTGGATAACTATACTATTTTATTATTGTGCAATATATTTGTTTTACTCAGTACAATTATCAAATTATTCACACTCCCTGGAAATGTGTATAGCATGTATTGTTAATTGTTGATTTGTTAATTATTTTACTTTTAGCATATACAGTTATATATTATTATCCGTCAACCAAATTCCTTGTGTTTTGATTGGTTAATTTGCCATGGGATAAAAACCCGTACACCCTGTGAGAATTTTCAATTTGCCTCAAATTTTGTTGTCTTAATTTAATAAAACTGACTGTTAAATTCTACAATAAGTTGACAATGATATTGTTTGAAACATAATTTCTTCACAATCGCTACATTTAAAAGACGGTAAAATATCGGAAACATCGGTTTTAACAGACTTGTTTTGCGCAACGTCATTGACTGTTTTCGATCTTCCTGGAATCTGACAGCGTTGTCATGGTAGTTTCAGTGGTCAGGGGAGGTAACTCTGGCCGAGACGAAACACTGGTGAGGACAAATTTGTCACGAGTTTAATTTAAAATAAACTCTGACAGGGAGGCTTGACGGAAAAAAAATTCGTCATTGACGTTTTTCGCAGTGTGTACTGATTTTTATGACAGTCTTAAAGCTCGTACAATTTAGCATATATTCTTATTTTCACCTGCGGCTCAGGGTGTACGAGCTTCAAGACGGTCATAAGAATCCGTACTTCCTTTGATAAACGTCAATGACGAATTTATTTTCCGTCAAGCCTCCCTGTCACAGTTTATTTAAAAAAACCGATTATAAATTTATTTATTTTTTATTTTTTATCAGAATTCTGGTCAACAGATATATTTTGTCTATTATGTATGCACGAAATGACGGCCATAAGGTAGTCCGTATTGTTAAATCAACCTGTACTGGGGGTGGCCTTTCTCGCTAGTTGAGCATCAATTGCCCAAAGCGAAAATCAATCGTCTCTTTTTCCTTCCCCTTTGTCTGGGAAATCTTAAATAACCTGTCGTTATGGACTGATCGGTGTAGTAAAACAGACTGGCTCCTGTTTCACAGCATTCATATTAAGAATGCTATTCCCCTGGATCATGTATTATTACGAGTCACAAACTAGTTAAAAAGTGCCAGTGCTTATTACCCATTTATTTCAATAAAAGAAATCATTGTGGCCACTCTAGAATGCACTTATTTTTTTCAATTGCTACATTTCTGAGCGGAACTAGATTAACCATATGATGAGGCCAGCTTTGTTGGCTGCTGAATTAAATAGTCAGTAGGATATCTGACGCCTTGAAGAAGCCTGTTGGTTGACGTTAGTCTTTTAGGTTAAAACAGGCGTAGGTTAGATTTATAATTTCGGCAGAACGGTGCGCCATAATCTGGGATTAAAACGCAAGACACTAGTTTAGGCCTTATTTGTTTTCAAACTGATATATATTTTGGCCACTGCGATCATCTTGACACGAGAGAAAATGAATTTCGTAAAATAGTAGAAATCAAAATCTGGTGACTACAACAGTCAAGAGATATCGCTGTGTCCAGGTGAAACGAACGCGTCATGTGCCCACAGCTTTATAAATATTTTGAAGGAATCATTTTTGGCCACACCGTTCATCTTGACAGAAGAGAAATTCATTTATTTATATGGTAGAAATCACAAATTGGTGACTAAAACAGTCAAAAGATATCGCCGTGTCACCATTAAACGAACACTTCATGTGCCCTCAGCTATGGTCAATAGTTTGTCGACCAAATCTTAATGAATACCATGGTCATAATGGAATGGGTTTAGTGATAATGTCGCCAGCTGCCATTAATTTAAGTCGTTTTTAGATTTAATGAACACATAATATATTTTTTAATTTAGAAAAAGAAACCAAATCCATGTCATTATATAGCTATTTTTGTTCGTTTTATTGGAATTCTGTTGGAGCCTAGCCCATCAACTTATTTCTCATTGAAATAATGTTGCTTGTTGACTTCGTGGTGACTTAAAGGGAAATCAGTGGGCTCCAAGATCATTAGAAAATCTCAACATCCTTTAGCAATTTTCATTGTAACAAGATAATTAAATACGCAAGTGAATGTCACGATAATACAGTAGTTGCCATTACTTTTAAACTATTACCTTATAACATGTAATCATCTCTTAATGAACTTGGAATCAATAGGAACAACCAACTTCATTTGTGCAGTTTTTAAAATGTCATTTCCAAGATCTAGCAATTGTTATCGTCACAACTAAGAAATACCCCATAAAGGCTTATAAAATGCAATTAAAACGTGACTGAAAAGTGATTGGGAATGTGAATTATCGTTCTCTTAAATATGATCTGGCTGCTAACGATCTTCGTTTTCACCAGTCTGTTCTAGTTTTATTGAAAGGATTTATGTCAACTGATCGTATTTTGGGATAATTGTAAAGACGATAGCACTGGTCACTACCGATGTTGGTTACCGGGAGTATCACCGGGAGCGATAATTGGGGGTTTTGAACCACCAGTCGGTTCCTTTCTTTAATAAGCTTAATAGGGCTCAGAATAATTACATGCTACCAGTCGGTGCCTTTCTTTAATAAGCTTAATAGGGCTCAGAATAATTACATGCTATTACATATACACTCATGGCGCGGCAACTCACTTAAGAAAAAGACACACGAAAAAGAATAACGATAAACAGTTAAGCGTTTTATATTTCTATATACGGGTTTATTGTGGTTCTTCACGCATCGTTACTTTTATTCACTTAATCATTCTGTGCACAAATGAACTTTTATTGCCTGTTTGATATAGAAGGTGTGTCGCTCTCAAACGTTTTGCATACAATGTTATTGCATAATATGCGGTATATCATGCTATAAAAATAAGCTTTAAACAATATTCATATTATGTTGCTTTACTTTTTATGCAGTTTACTCAATTCTAATCATTTTATTCAAAATATTTTCTTGTAGATATTTATCAAACGACAACGTGTTAGCCAGAATTCCATCTATATCGTAGTTACCGGGCCCTTCTTCCCGTAGATCTAACACGATATTAAAAGTTATTCACGATTTAAACCGTAATAACCACTTTCCAATCTCTTTGCGAACAACATAGAGTTTAAAAAAAAATTCTGGTTAATTCTGATTACTACTTTATAACCACAAGAAATGTCATTAAATGTATTTTAACTACAAGTTACTGAACAAATATTATGTTAATAAATTAAACGAAGTCATTAGGTAATAGATGTAGGTACATATACTACTAACAAAGGGAAGCGTAATAATATACAGCTCTAACATGTCTAGAATTATTGTAACTACTTCCAGCTTAAACATGTAGCTCGAATGGCTTTAAAAGGCTGGTCGCTGATCCGGTGTACATTTGTATTCCACACCTAATTACATAACGTCCAACGTTTGTCGCGACTAATAAAAAATAATAGAGATAGAAATATTACGTATGCCAGATATTTGGCATGTAATATTATGAAAGATGGCCTAATGGTTTCTCATGCTGTTAGCAAACGAAATTATAATTAAATAACTAACCAAAAACTCTGACCACACGACAGGGAACATTGTGTTTCATACCTTGAGAAACAATTGCATTCCTATAATTTTTATAATTCATCAAAGGCCTATTCGGGGAGGAAATTTGGAATTTAGTAAAAACGATCAATTCAAACATATCTGTAAATTGTTATATATTTTTTATAAATGAAGAGAAAGAAAAATGTGCTTGCCTCCACCGTGATTCGAACTCGGGTCTCTAAGTAGCAGCGGCAGAGCTCTGTAAATTGTTAAATGCATATACATTAATGCATCACCTACAGTATCGAAGTGAAGACAATATCGCAGTTCAAAATCGCTTGCGGAATGTCTCCAGCCAAATACCCACCTATTCATAGCTACCATAAAGTTAAAGGCATTTTTATACTTGATAATAACGTAATTTTCTGTCTTTTTTTCCTGAGAGTAAAAAGAAATTAAATCGATGCCATAATGGAGCTATTTTGCCTCGTCTTGTTGGAATCCCAGAAGAGTCTGGCATAAGAACAACTTCCACTTATTTCCCATGCAAATTATGTTGTTTAATGGTTCCCTGGTGCCTTAAAGGGACACCATTAGCCGTCTTGTTGCCTCGAAAAGACACCCAAAAAAAATGTTTTTCATCATTCTCAAATTGATTGTTAGCTTAAATCACTCAATCAATCAAATAGTCATGTGAATTTATTGCAGATGGTAAAAACATAACACAAGATAATAGGGAAAATAATGATACATTATTACCAAAGAGTCGCATGTATACAGTGTATTTTGCAAGTAAATTGTCGGTTGTGAATGGGAAAACATTGGAAAGTAAAACCAATTGTAACTTTACACTTCTACAGTATTACTCTTCTTTTGAATTTTAAGCATATGTATAGAACACAATAAATAGGATAAATACTTTTTCATATCAACCATTACGCATTTAATAATGATTGGTTAATACTGGTAAACGCTGGGTTCAGGATATTTTTCTCTATGACGATGTATTTCAACAGTGAAGACCTCCACTAGCCCAGTCATGCGGAACAATGAGAGGTCGCTTGTACTAGCCCTTTTAGAAAGATGCTACTGTTCCTGTAGTGCTTACAATGTCCGTATGAATGTAAGATGAAAACTACTGCCGTTAGCCAGAATGACAAAGAATTTAGTAAATATAGAGACGAGGTAATGTTCTCCAGTGTAACTAAGATGAAGAAACATAAGGGGGAATTCGTTAGAATATATATATTTCTGTTTAACCGCATGAAACATGTTTGATTTCCGCATCTTAGTACAAGTTATAAGATGGAAACTTAACGATATCCTTGGAGATAGCAAGGCGGTTTTAGGAAGAACTTGAAGTAAATATAGATTATCCAAAATATCAAAAAGTACAGTTTATCCCAAACTTGCAATAAATTCAAATTTCACTCCGGCATGTTTTACCGACAATATTCCATTATGCAAAATTTACTTATGTTAATCGACAACAAAGGTTATTACATCGTTTTTGTTAAATTCTTCCCTAAAGAAAACATTAATTATCGGGCACAATAGTCCTTAGGCAATAGACTGATACTTCTATTCATCCTGTTTGATCAGATTAACATCGCTTTAAGTACTACTTCCAAAGATAAGCCCAGAAGCTATGCGGCAAACTTGCTTATACGGAAATCTTTGCAATCTCAAAATCTTTTTAGAAATTTTTATTGTAACAAGATAATTTAATATGCAATATTGAATATGTCATCACTTGTTTGAAATTGAAAGCAATTAGAGCCACAGCAACGTTTTTAACACTTTTCAATATTTCAATCCTTATCATTGCCTTCGCCACAACGTAGCACAAAGATGTCTGAAGTGAAAACGGTTTGTGAATGTCATTCTATTGTCCAGCTATCGATCTCTAAGATTTCCTTGAGGCTCAACAGCTAACAATCTTCATTTTGCTAGAACTTTTCAATTTTATTGTTAGATTGTTCTGAACAAACACATGCAACACCGCGCCTTAGATGAGCTTAGCTCAGTTCCAACTTCGCTTTGTCAATCACAACTGTTTCTGTGTCGTTTAGTTAACCCATTTCCCTCATCGTTTAGTGTTAACGTTGTATTCAATTGACTTTTGCAGACCAGCGGGATCTTAATGAATAACAGAAATTAACATTGTGCAAAGCAAGTCATGTTCTTTTTCGGTAGAAAGAGGTTTGATGGCGGTGGCCAACAGATTGATGATTCAACGTTTGCTATTAGGTAAGAGTTCTACCAACGAAAAACAAAAATCTTAAAATGACATATTTTACTCATATGAGAAGTTTGCGATGCCGTAGATTGGTGGGAAACCAGACATGAAACCCAACCTGCGAGCTCTGCAGCCATCGAAAAACAGTATCAAACGGTTCAATCCTTGGAGTCGCAATGCCCCAATTAGTAAACTCGCTTATATTATATATTGTTCTTGAAGACTCTGCTTAGATTGTGTTGATCTCAAATCATAGTGGGAGATACCGCCGGAGATTTCCACCACCTCTTTAGAGTTTAAAGAGGATGGCGAAAGATAAATAATTTGATGTGTAATTTTTTGACTAAATGATTAACGATATGTGGCTGATTGAGCTGAATTTGTTATACGACATAAACAGATTATTATGAACGACTCTTCATGTTGTAATATGTTGGCCTCATCAGCGATACGAACCATACTGGAAATCAAATTTGGGGTCAGATTTGAAATGAAGAATGAATATATAACACATTAATCGTGCATTATCCTTTAAAAGCAAAAACATGTATGAACGAAACTAAGTGTCGAAAAAAGAAAAAACTTAAATGTCCATTTAATTTAAACTCCATAAAATTACCACTGGCCAGTCATGCTCCAAAGCATTGAAGACGTTTCTTAGCATTTGCTTTTTATTATTCCGTTGAATTGTATTGAACATTGTGCACTTATTTAATATATTGTACATGAATAATTATTTAGCCAAATTAATACATTACTAAAGGTGAATTACTCGGCTTAAATGCCATTTCTGTTCGTTTCGGTATAGGTGCAAACTGGTGAGGAGTTTTTAAACACTGACTGGAAACTGTCTTCAAATAGAAAACGGCGATTTCCAATTAACATCCATTTGAATCAGATACAACTTGTACATCTCTTCCGGCGCAGGTAGGGTGATCCACATGTCTTTATATCCATTTTGTATATATATTTTGCGATAGTTCCATATAAACCGGTGACAAGCAACACAGTTTACATTTACTTAGCTATTTTGTTCCCCACCATCGATCACAAGTCGATTGAGGTATACGCACAATAAATACCATACCATTCGTTCTGCATACATCTATGTACAGAAATAACAAAAAGAGAAAAAATATATATTTAATTGGTCATTTATGAAACAAATGTTGAATCCCCATACATTCAATTAAAACACCTTTCACTTTGCTTTGTGAATAAAACGAGTAAATTATATATTATTTGGAATATTGTGGTCGTTGGGTTTATTTCTCAATTGAATATAACAGTATTTAATAATCTCTCTATAGTTTCGTACCCATGATTATTGTTTCCAGGTTGAGTTTATTTGTATAGAACAACTCTGACCACGTATGTTCCTACTCAGTAATATTATCCGCTTTAAGCTATTTTCATACCATAGAAGAATTTTGACGAAAACAAATGTGATTTTCTCTTAGACCAACTGTGACACAAGATTTGCGTTGGTTTGACAAGTTTATACAGAGACTGTTTATCCTTAGCCATGTACAACTGGATTTAGAAAACGTGCAAAGCAGCACCGTCAAACCATTATACACAGTCGGGTATATTATTGTTGACCATACATCGATGTTCATTTCATCAATTGAACCATGTCAATTACTTGTAAATATTGAAGAACTAAGACACGTTTTGTTTCACCAATGCTGCTTGGAAATTTGAAAGAGTAATAGAAATAGCAGATTTCCACAGCATAAATACTTGATAGATTGAACAATATTTTTTTAAATATTGTGAAAATAACAAGTTTAAACGTTATGTTACAGTTCTCGAAATTCTGAGAACCGGTCGCCATACATCTATTTTATAGCTTTGCCTCATTTATTCGTATGATTAACATGGTGCCTATTTGTTCTTGAACAAAATCCAGTGTTCCCTTGGTCATTTTCCATTAGTTTATTTCTGTATCTTCCCTGACCAATACCAATAGCTGAATTAATTTTACTTGCTGAAGGCTTCACTTTAACCAAGCGTATTCATCTTATGTACAGTGTCGATATGGTTGTGGAACAGGTGTGTTTGTTTAAATGGTTCTGTAATTCTGTATGTGTTGTATTCGACGCCAAACTGCATAACGTTCATCCCTTCTCTTTATTAACAAAGAACACTAAAGAAATAAATAACCTCAAGATGTCAACGTTTTGAAATGAAATATGAGCTTAATAGGTTCAAGTGCCGTGAGCTAAGCAAGTATGGCTCCACAAGAGTTCAAGAACCAGCAGAGCACAGAGCTTTTTGTGCCATTTTAATTATTCACTTACAGCACAACAGGATATTTCTTAATTGCTACCATTGAATCATCTGTGTATAGTTTTTCAGCAATTATTATGAAATCATCTTGACTTAATTTTCTTCTGAAATAATGTATGTCGCTTTAAGCAAGTGAAATTTTCGCCACTTCAATAGGCATCAGACATAAACAGTTTATTTTACTGGTTTAAATATTTTTCCTTTGGTAATCGGTGACACATATAATGTATCTGTTGACTACTTGCGACTCTCTGTTGAAGATGTGCTTTTGCGTCTACTAGATTGTTTGTATTGATCACTTTTGTGTTGGCCATTGACCAGTTTGTTATGAATTACATTGATAAGAAGCCAATTAGTTTTATCTCATGTTCGAGTTACGGAGAGACAGGAAAACTACTACTAAGATTAAAATGTAAGGCATCCATAGATACAATCTTGTTGTGGTTTTCTTAAACCAGTGCATCATTAGCTCGCGGCTTTCAGAGGAATTGATTTATATCGTGGTTGACGAAAAACCTCAAAGTGCAAAACAATTGACGGACTCATTTCAATATGAATGTGAATATTCAAAACACTGTTGCCGTCGCCTTTTTAGGACAACATAAACTACTATCCATCATCCCGTATCTAGAATGTGAGGGAAATTTACAGTGAAGCAAGTTATTTTGCAAAAATTATATTTTGTGGCTCCAATTTGGTGCATATCTTATGCATCTATGAACATATAGGATGATTTAAGTTTTAGTTCAATACTGTTTCGTTTGAGCTTATTTGTATCAGATTACCTTAGAGCAAGAACAATCCCAAGTCATTTGACCCCCGTCTGACCAGAGGCGAGTATTCCAGGACATTTGATACACCAGATAAACATTGCGTTGATAGGTCTTCGCTCGAAAATAATTTTCTAAGCTCACCAAGTTGATATACTACTTTTACCAATCCCTAATTCCTTTTCATATTGCATTCTTTTTAATTGGGTTTAAACTGCGTTGAATCATTTTATAGAAAAGTTTGGGTTAATTTACGAATTCTCGCTTATTGTTTCATTGCCAAGAACATATAATGGCAATGAATGCCACTTTTTGATAGCATGAATACATATTCCCAGTGTCTCATTATGCAACCTGGACAATCAATACGCATACTGCGCGGGGGATTGATCCACTTGTGTCCTAGTGCTCTCTGAGCCAAGGGACATCCCGAGTTCGAATCCCGGTGGAGGCAAGCACAATTTTCTTTCTCTACATTTATACAAAAATATATGAGAACGTGTTTACGGTACTCGGGAAAACATAGATGTGTAGTATTATACTTATGATGTTTCTGGATCGAACTGGTATGTCTCAATCATTTCCTATGAGTACTTGTTTGTGAAGTAAGCCTTGACACCAGTAATTTTCTTCGATAGTGAATATATCTATAAAAAACATTTGCTCGCAAATTAATTGCTATAGCAACCATTATATGACTTCCTGACGATTACTGGATGGTGCTTATTACGTACCTGCTATGGGGAAGTTAGACTCCTTGGAAAGGACCGTTCGAAAGTGAATGACAGCACGCTACTACTTATCGATATTTATCAAGATTTCATCCCGTAATACTGGTCAGTCACAGACAATGTGATCCGATTTCACATTATAGAGCCTCAAACCTAAACGAGCTTTCAGAGGATTACACATTATTTTACCAAATAATTAATTTAACCTGATGTATATGAGGCAATCTGTACATCCATATATACAATTTTATTTAATTGTTTTATTGGGATAGCGTTTAACGTGCTACTGAAGAGTATTTCTCTTATATGGTCGACCGGAAAGAAACCTCGTGAAACAAAAATGCGATCTCCACAACCGCAATAAATAACAGTGCCCTTATTCGTGACGAACTGTATTGAAATCGACACAGCCTGGGCATTTCATGATTTCATGATCGGACTAACATTGAGAATGTTTAGAATAATGCTCAACTGGGAATACACCCATGATTTAGAAAAGATATATCACCACCACCAAGCCTGTGATATTGTAAAGTTAATGCTAACGAGAAAATAAATCCCCGTCTGGGCAATCTGTGGTGTGGTTTATCATGGATCAAACGTTTCCGTAGAGTACCGTTTTATCCAGTTGCCTATGTTCCATGAGAATTCGTCTACAAATACCCATTATGTGTATTTGCTTTATGCATGTTGATGGATACACTGTCTTATCGCCGTGATTAGAAAGCCAAACACGAGCACTAGGTATCGAATGGTATTCTGCAGGCGAACGAAAAACTTAGAACATGTTTTGCTTGATAACATTTTAGATTGAACCGATTCTAGTTCAGCGTTCCTTGCGGGTATCGAACACACGACCCCTAGCGTCAGACACGAAGAATGGATACCTGAATGGTATAGTTGGCCAACATTTACTCTTTGCGATTCGATGTCTGCCTCAGCCTGCAAAGTTTCGTGAACTAGAATCTGCTCAATCCGAGACAGTGTTATCCCAAAAACGAATATTAAGGTAGCGTGACTGTCCTCAGCGAGGTTTCATATAAACCCACCAACATTATCTATAAAATCGCGTTCTCATCCATGAAAGCTATTGACTTTGTAAGACAATGTGATCTGATACTGATTTATCAGCGTTTCATCAATTCATTGTTCAACACAAGAACCCATTATGCAATTGTTATATAAATTGATTCCATGATTCAAATCCATTTATCTAATATGTACATTTTCCAGTTCGGTACGCAATAAAACCTGTCACAACATAGACGATCGTCGTTTAGAATAGTGTAAAGTAATAAATACAGTAAAATCTTCCACATCTAATCACCACACACACATTTTCAGTTTCGTTACTTTGCAACGCGATTTGATTTATGTTCGATCTTAGCTTCAGATATATGTTGTATATCTAGTATTTGTCCGCCAAACCGCAAGAAGCGAAGTCTTTTATGTAATGGAAAAGTGTTTCTCTGTCTCTCTCTCTCTCTTTATGAAATAGAGAGATTCAATGTTAATATTAACACTTCTAAAGATCGAACACACATTTATACCTTGATGTTGTCATTTAGTGTATGTAGGCCTACGCGATGGCTTTTTAAGGAAATATGACGACTGAAATGGATTTTAAAGTTCTAGGTATATTAGAATAATGCTTGTGTGACTAATAATAAAAATGTTCAACAAAATGTTAAATAAAACTAAGTCGACCCTTCAAGCTCGGCTGCTTTGTTTTGTATTAATCATTGACGTTATAACACGTGCTGTTTCTCTGATGGAGTGGTGTTTTAAATGTAAAAGAATATCATACAACCAAGAGTGGCGGGTCCTTTTGACATGCATAAACCAAAGGGGCCCAAGGTCAAATAAAATCTACTAGTTTGATTGCTGCTTATGAGCATTACAGCTATTAGATAAAAACGAAACCAATAAATAGTTAAACCTATAAACAGTAGATTTAAATTTGTGACCTGATGACATTTTACTTAATAACTTATGAACGTTAATGAATAGCAGTCCATGTTTGTTGCACATTGAATGTGAGACCATCATAGCTGTTTCCTTAAGGTTCACTGATGTTTGCAAAACCAGTTTCTTTTAACTCACCTTTTAAATCACTTAGAAATCAAATAAATGAATAACAGTCCATGTTTGTTTCACGTTGAATTTGAGACGACCAAAGATGTTTTCTTAAATTTCAGTTATTTTTGCAAAAACAGTTTCCTTAACTCACAATTCAAGTCACCAAGAAATCAAATAAATCCTGGTTATAAAATACACGTGACATGTGTGACAAATACAAAATGTTATTGTGGTTAAATCAAACTAATATTATGTTTCTGCAATCCATATCTTTTCAGTCAGAGCAGTTTGTTTGTGTGCTGGTTCAGGTGGTTTCAATGGGCGGTCAATCGGCTCAAAATTACTTTTAACGTAATATGTATAATGTAAAATAAACAACCTAACTTTAAACGAAACACGAAAAACGTACAACAATAAACCTATCATTTAGAACGTTAAACGATAAACCAAAAGCGATCAATCTAAAACGATAAAGTTAAAATGATAAAGCTAAAACGACAAACCTAAAATCATAAACCTAAAACAACAAGCCTAAAACGACAAATCTAGAACGTCAAAGCTAAAACGAAGAACGTAAAACGAACAACCTAACTTTGAATTTGAACGTAAGTCAAAAAACATGATTCCGTAACCACTCGGATATGGTCGGAACATTCTGTATGCATGACTCCATGAGCCTCAAGTGGGCAGCACACAGGACCATTTTTTTTCTTTCTCTTATTATATAATATTTGTAAGTGTACATAACATGTACGGTACTGAACATAAGTCATGACAGTACACAAACAATTAACCTGATGAGGATGACTTCACCGTGTGTTCAGTCTTAATACACTTTTTGTTCAGTCTGAAAACACTCACTGTGTGCTCAACTTGAACTAGGTTAATTTTTTGGTGTAAGCTTACTGTATTTTCTAGGGCATATCTTGAGAATCATTACATTGTTTTTAACAAACTTTATATATATTTAACCGTTTTGTGGGCTTTGCTATTTGAATGATGCAATTAACGATACAATGCAACTGCTAAGGTCAAAAACCTCTTATCATTTGCGCTTATTTCAGTTTGGCTAGCTGCTAGCAGTTGGTTGGCAAGAGCTTCCTAGTGCTGAGCTTGTGCTATAAAGGGGCAGCAGGAAGCTGATTTGTTGTGATGTCCTTTCCTTGTCATCTACTGTTTTTGATGTTGCTGGTGACGTCGAGACTAATTTCCTCCATCCATTTGACTGGCATGCTGTCATATAGGTGAAATACCCCTGAACAACCGCATTAACCACACACAGACGTCCCTGTGGTCGATTCCACAAAACAGTTTTATACTTTAGTCAAAATCTTTATTCTTTAGATCTACCTAAATTATCTTCTTTTTACTTTTAATATTTGGGATTTAGTTTCATTATGCCACCAGGTCTCATTCATGTTATATTTGTTCCATATTTTGCTCACAGATTTCAAGAAAATTGAATTCAGTAATTTGAAATTGCTTTGTGGAGTCGGGAATCTTTACAAGACTGAATTAATATAAATTTACTCTTATTTTGCACCCTGTAATTAACTTTTTATATTGACTTCTCAAATTAAAATTAAAGAGTTCGCTCCTTGAGTTTATTTTGCTAAACGTTTTATATCCAGAAATCTAAGCATCTTTGAAAGTTACGTTTTCTTTTCAGTTTTGCTTCAACTATAAAAAAAAGTTCTTATTTTACAGGGTATAAATCAGTTAAAGCATATCTCAAAACAGAAGGGATACGAATCCAAAGGCAAAGACTACGAGAGTCAATGTGGATAGTTGACCCAACAGGGAGAGAACTCCGTATAATTTTTGCACATATTAAACTATCTTCGGTAAATTCTGACCTTTCCGAGTAGTTACGGAAACAGGTTTTTTGACTTACATTCGAAGTTAGGTTGTTCGTTTTATGTTTATCGTTTTACGTTTCTCGTTTTAGCTTTGACTTTTAGGTTAATCATTTTAGCTTTATCGTTTTAGGTTTATCGTTGTACGTTTTTCGTGTTTCGTTTAAAGTTAGGCTGTTTGTTTTACATTATACATATTACGTTTAAAAAGTAATTTAGAGCCGATTGGCCGCCCATAGGTTTCCTCAATCAATCGGCAATTCTGTACGGGAATGTGCCATATTTACTTTTGTCATTAACTAAATGTGTCATACAATTGCTTTAAAATCGACAGAGCTGTAGGCCAGTAGGCATTTTGCTCAAAGCTTTTTAAGATAGCCCTTTTTAGGTATATTAATTAAAGTTAATCTTTAAGTCGTTCCTAAGCAGAAGCAAATTTGTTCTCCCAAGGAACAATCAAGAAAGTGACGATTGTCAGATAAATATCAAGAGTATTTCTTTCGGATTGACGTTCACCTTGTTGTTTGCAATACATCTATTGTCACATGGGTTGTTAAGTGAACAAAAATAATATTTATACTTCTTTATAACGAGAATTTGCGTTTCCTTTCAAAGACTATTGTGAATGCATTTGTTTAACATAAGCAAATGCCAATAATACGAAGAAAGTGTAGCCATACAGCTGAACTATACAAACATAAATTAAACATATAGCCAAACATGGAATCTATTATTTCCTACGAATTGGACATAACTTGATAACGACTTCACAACACAAAAGACATACACGGTTCAGAATTCTTCGTGGTTGCACACAATGCCTTGGCCTTTTTTGTCTATGTTACAATCCGTATGGGCCGCCAAATACTGGTAAAACTAGCTTCCACGTGCACGTGTAGCTGGATTGGCTCTAAAATGTTCGTTGCCGATCCGATGTGGATTTGTATTGCAGACCTAATTACATAACGTCCAAATTTTGTTATGACTGATAAAGAATAACACAGATTAAAAAATTACGTATTCCAGCTATTTGCCATATCATATTATGAAAAATGGTCTGAGGTGTTTCCATACCGTGAGCAAAACAATTATAACTCTACTGAATTATCGAATGCTCTTACAACGCGTCAAGAGATGTTGCGAAATCTGTGGTTGTTGAAGTGGGTTGATACGTTAACTCTATATGTTCTTAACTCTTAGTAACCCTCTTCTAAAAAAATACCTGTAATTTTCAGAGAGTTTAACGTTCGACAGTTCAAGAGAAACTAGATATAAGATTTTATTTCTTTTTACTTTGCGTATGGGTAAGATATATATTTGTTGTCACCATCTTCGACTCTTTTTGTGTGTGGTAACATGTTTAGACACATACTGAACATTGCCCAACAGCTATAAGATTGTTTATGTAGATGAGTTGTTGGTGGCGGATTACGTTTAAAATTAAGTAATTTTCCGACTGTAGAATCCGCATAGAACACATGTACATGATACAAATTAGTACAGGCAAAACAATATAGGCATACATCCTAAATTCGTGCATGTTGTAATAAAGACCTTTGGCAGTATCAGTGGTGGTTGAATGACGACAGCTTCTGATATCTAGCGGAATGCCTGAGATGAAACCGGTATCAAAATAATTCTTTGTTTGTGCCCATGAACCATTGTGGTTGCCAAGTAGTGTTGTGTTGTTGTGTAGTGTAGAACGTATAACACACTAAAGATGTAATCACAAACCACATCTATTAAGAAATTAAGGCATTTTGAAAATCTATAAACTCAGTTTTGTCTTGAACACAAACATATAAATCAACTGCCTACATAAGTGAAATAAATTTGCTGTTTTTTAATTCAGAATAAAAGTAACAAATATCCTTAAGCGTATCGGAAACTGTGGTGAACAACTAACAAAGCAAAATATACACGTAGCAAAACGCATTTGAAATAACATAAACTTGATGAAAACATTACGCTGTTATACAAAACGGTAACTATGTGTGGTTTTCTTGTACAAAATTTACTTAAACTAGAAAATGCCTGTAAGACGTTTTTTCTATTAACATTTCAAGCAGCTCTTTCTGGGAGCCCTTTGCATGTATGTTAATTCTCACCTGTGAAGATCAATGTGTTGATCAATCTGACTACTATGCCGCTATACAACTGTTTAGAACCAGAAGACCTTAACTGTTTTATTATATGACGATCTTTATTTGAGCATACCTTTTCAGTTGATAAGCGAGTAACGCAGTCGTATTTTTGCCCATGTGAAATCGAAGAAAACAGCGTTGACACGACTCAAATCAAAGTAGTCTGAGTGTCGCAGACCTTTGGTTTTGCTGAATTGACGGCGAGAGCCAATATTTGAGAACTACGCATCAAATTTTTGTCAACTCTAAAATGGCTAAATCACGTGTCTTGGTGAACAAAATTTACAACGTTACTGCTCCATTACCTTTTTACTTTAATACAAAACAAAAAGGGTACTAAAGGGTTCATTAGTTTGGCCGACAGAAAATAACACAAAAACTATCGTCTGAGCTCTTTGGACTTGGCCGACGTTGGTCAAATGCAGGAGCTTTCTGTACCCATAGTTGTGTCTTCTATACGAGTCGAGTCCTTGTCACGTGGCGTCTCCGACTATTGCTAATGTTGTTGACGGTAGTTTCCTTCTTCCATTGGCCTGGCACGCCGCCATATGAGCGAATTAACCTTATGTAGGGCGCAGGACCCCAATCAAACAACCAATCTCTTGGTGAAACTATTAGGGCCCAAATCCGATGCAGTTATAAGCTCCTTTATATCCTCAGAAGTATTTCCTCGACAAATTACAAAGATAGCTATTGATTTTCGCTGAGGTGAATGGGTGTTGTCCAAGGCACATTAACACATACTCTTCTGGTATTACGTCTAGTCCTTCTGATAGATATATTGAGTGCCCCATTAACATATTTATATCATGTTACAGATTGCCAGTTTCTTAATGGCGCTGCATACCTTTACCTTACGAAAACTGCAAACCGTACTTCAAGTTTATTCAAGTTTTAGTTGAACGCCTTTATATACGGCGAATCAATTGCCACAAGTCATTTAGAAACTGTTTCTGTCCGCATAATAATATCTGCTATATTGTTTTCCAATAACAACGACACTTTTTCACTATATTATTTTAATTCACGTGTAGTCTTATTGAATAGTATTTTCGTAAACCATTGTTAACCCAAACTCTACTTTAGGTGTCCTGTCTCGTTACTTGAGCATCATATGCCCAAATCAGTCGTTCCTATTTCTTTTTCGTTAGTTTACGACATTTTAATAGAGCTGGCACTTTGTACTGATCAATGTATTAAAACAGCCTGGATTTTGAGTCAAGGCAAACATACTGTGACTGCCTTGACTCCACCAGATCAACTATTAATAAATGTTATATATCAATTTAAAGTGCGTGTAATTTGTTTTCAATATTTTGAATTGTTGGGAAACATTTGACCTGCACATCTGTATTAAATTGGTTTATTTCTGAAATGAACTGAATTAAACACATAAAAATGTCAGCTTTTTGGGATGCTAAATTATATTGCACAGAGGATCTTTGACGCCATGAAGAAAGTTTGGGACTTGGTACTATTCTTACAGAATTAAAAAGGGCGTACATCAGAGTTAAACTCACCTCATTAGCCGTTCTCTTGCCATGAAATGACAGTGTCTCCTTATCATCATTTGCCAAGAGATCGTTAGATTAAATAATTATTAATCAATCATGTAAATGGCAATAACAAAACACGAGGCAAAATAATAGAAACATCGAGACATTATTTGCCTTAAGTCGCCTGTGGGTTTTCTCAGTAAAATGTAATTTGGGGTGTGAAATTGGTCTGTTCAACTTTTTATTGCTCTTCTTTCTAGGAAGCGGTAACATTCGGATAGAACAAAATAATTATTAGTCTGACTTCTGCAAATAAACCGTAAAACAGTCAGTAGTTGAACTGGTTTATTGACATTGAACGTCAGGTTTCAAAGGTATTTCACTTATAAGACAGTGGTGTATTCAAGCAGTAAACCTTTACACCCGGAACTATGTAAAATTGTTTCAAAAGCTGGCTCTGTTGTAATGGTACTGTCCTTCTATGCTTAGTATTACAGCATGCTTTTAAGCTGATTTTTCTTACCCAGAGAGCGAACCATTGAATAAATATCTAGACCCATTATTGACACCAAAGCAAGAGAATTAGGGGTCGCTGGTTTATTTATTTTGTCTGTGCAACCATCTGTCATAAGTTCGATTTTCTGCTCTTATTTATTTTGTCTGTGCAACCAACTGACATAAGTTCGATTTTCTGCTCTTATTTATTTTGTCTGTGCAACCAACTGACATAAGTTCGATTTTCTGCTCTTATTTATTTTGTCTGTGAAACCAACTGACATAAGTTTGATTTTCTGCCCTTATTTATTTTGTCTGTGCAACCAACTGACATAAGTTTGATTTTCTGTCCTTATTTATTTTGTCTGTGAAGCCAGCTGACATAAGTTCGATTTTCTGCTCTTATTTATTTTGTCTGTGCAACCAACTGACATAAGTTCGATTTTCTGCTCATATTTATTTTGTCTGTGCAACCAACTGACATAAGTTTGATTTTCCGCCCTTATTGATTTGGTCTGTGCAACCAACTGACATAAGTTCGATTTTCTGCTTTAATTTATTTTGTCTGTGCAACCAACTGACATACACTGTTAGTTCGATTTTCTGCTCAAGGTCGGAGTTACACTTCGTAGTGGTTTTACAGATGTTTTCCACCTCTGGCTAAGGGCGGTATGTCTTTAGATCATATTAATACTGTCATGCTTAGCAATGGAGGAACATTATCTTTCCAACAGCGGTAACATTTAAGCGACTTCACATTTTTGGTTGTGTTAAGAATCTCTGTCTTCTGTTGGAATACACCGCCTCCGTATAAGTTAAATACCCTTGAGCACGGCGTTAAACAACAATTAACCAATCGAACGAACACCGTAGGGCGAATCTAGTCTAAACCTGAACATGGGAATACCGACATCTTATCTAAACCGATATTGTTTTTGGTCCCCTTTTATCATTTCTATATACAGACATCTTGTGTATCATCTGTTTTC
Source organism: Katharina tunicata (assembly GCA_032466195.1). Classification (NCBI taxonomy): domain Eukaryota; kingdom Metazoa; phylum Mollusca; class Polyplacophora; order Chitonida; family Mopaliidae; genus Katharina; species Katharina tunicata. The sequence goes on along the minus strand of JAVFBZ010102555.1, from coordinate 1,003 downwards.
ACCAGTCCCTGGCGTATTGGCTCACACAAGTTTCACTGTATGGTACAACCAAACTCCCACAGGTAATTTCAACGAATTCAAACTGCTTTTCTACAGGTTTTTTCGCAACAATTTTGCAAAATACCGGCTTGATAATCTACACAATTGGTTATTACATTGTTTTGTAAATTGTTTCATCAAGGGATCTCTAATTTGAGGGGAAGTTGGTCCTTTAAGGAATAACAATAGCTATCCATGCTGCTTTAATCAGATTAATGTTACTTTCAACGGTACTTCCAAAGATATGCCCAGAAGCTTAACTTCAAACAAGATTATTAGGAAATCTTCTATTATCCAAATCTCTTTAGCAGTTTTCATTCTAACAAGATAATTTAATATACAAGAGAACGTCCCGATAAACCCAACGCAGACTTCTACTTTCAAATACATTAACGTAATAATTTATGACCTTGGAAGAAATAAGAACAGCAGTAAACTTCTAAATATTTTTAATTTTATTTCAAAGAACCTAATAAGTAATGGCTATTTTCAAAACTAAGCATTGCTTCACATAAATCTCTTAAATGAAATTAGAACATCCATGAACACTTTATTAATATGGTTTTAATGCCCCAGCCACCGTTCTCTAATATATGATCTGGAAGACCAACAGATGACAATCTTCATATTCACTGGCACATTCTAGTTTGAATTAAACCCTTTATGCAATGTGGTTTTATTATCTCCGTTCTCTAATATAGGATCTGCAAGACCAACGATCTTCATATTCACCGGCACATTCTAGTTTGAATTAAACACTTTATGAATGTGGTTTTATTACCTCCTTTCTCTAATATAGGATCTGCAAGACCAACAATCTTCATATTCGCTCGCAGATTCTAGTTTGACTTGAATTGAAGCAAACACCTACAAACGTGCCATTGTCACAGCTACCCCCGGCCAGCACAAGCTAGGAGCAGATGGACAAGCATTAAATTATGATATGGGTTTGTCGCCGTACTCT
>JAVFBZ010102445.1:0-20407 GCA_032466195.1 Katharina tunicata | reverse complement strand
AAAATACGAACAACAGCCCCATCTCTGAGGCTGCATGTTCAATTCATGAATATGTAATTATTTGTGAAATTCTGTTATACACCCATATAATTAGGAAATGTATTTTACTTAATCATCTATATTGATACAAAATGCCATCAGCTTGAAGGGCCAGGGCTACTAATTCTAGTGTCCACATTAACCCTCTCAGTGGAATGATTAAAAATAAAAATCTTTAAGATGAAATTAAAAGTAAACATTTTAGTCAAGTTTACAAATTGAAACTTATTTTGCTAACAAATGTACCTTGCAGATTTATCAAATATGTATTCAACACCTGACGTTCACCTGCAACAATTTTCCAAACTGAGCATGGGACAAAATTTATATGTGCTTATTTTTAAAATAAGAACAAATTTTGTCCTCTTTCCGAGATGAACTTCCGTGTCCCAAAAATTATTTTATAAATGTATACATTGATAATGAAAGATAAAGGGTTGCGACATAGCTCTATTGATAGAGCATTGGACCACAGTGCTACCTTTTCTGTACCTGGTTTAGGTTTGATTACCTTTCTCCACTTTGGGTGTCTAAATGAAGTGTTGCAGTTGCTGCGGAGATCGCTGGCTGGTTTTACAACATTCCTTGTGGGTTTAAGTCTTACCCCCTCAGTGCAAAGGCGTCGTTCAAGTGAAATACCCTTTAGTACAACGGCGTTCAACCCCATCTAATAAATCAAATATATAAAATATATAAAGGATAAGTATACCATTTTCCTGCCTATTATAAAAAGGAAAATATAGTTCAGCTCGTCTCAGATAAAAACATCAGATAATACAGGAGTTAACGATTCATCATGTTATAAAGAGTTGATAAGTTTTTGAAATCAGTTTTATCCTTGTTAAACTGATCCAGGTAGTTGACATTTCATGACATACATATGTAAAACCTGGTCAAATGGAAATTTGAATCGTAATCAAAAACTCAATTATATAGAATTATTGTGATAAGTTATCTTTTGCAAGTTTCCTTTATTAAAATGTCATTTAACAAGTTCTAAAAAGTCGGCTCATAAGATTGAAGGATTTACTGTGCTCAAATCAAGCAGTTAGATTGTTGTATTTTCTTGTTTCTTTGGTTTTGAAATAAATAAACACACACACACACAAGCACACACACACTCTAAGTGAAAATCCGCCCAAATTCAGTTCTTCTGATTGCTGTATTTGGCTACAGATTCAATGGTATCATGAACATCAGAATTGCTCTGTTTTCCATAAATCCATGGCGTAAAAAAAGAATCAATTCCATAAATCCAATGCCATTGTGACATTCCACTTGATTTAGCCTGTAACAATTATCTATGCTAATTAAATTTTTACTTTCAGTACAAAGCCACCTTAGCTATTGATTTGGCATATTGTTTATAACTAGCTCATTGTGTAGTTTACAGTGTTAGCGTTAATTTTGTTTAAGTTAGTATGGATTGCTGGATGTCATGTATAGAGTGAGATAGAATAGATTTACAAAATAAGAAATATAATTTGAAATAATCATACATATACACCATAGTGGGTGGTTGGCGAGAGCTTCCATTGCTCTGGTTGTTTCCGAGCTAAGGAGCATCAGGAAGCCGATTTGTTGCATTGACCTGTACGTCGTCCTGTAGATGTCTTGTGTTTTTGAAGGGTGGTTTCCTTTGCCGATAGGGCAGGAACGCTGTCGTATTAGTGAAATAACCTTGAGTATGGCATAAAACCACAATCATACATTCAACATAAAACCATAAGATAACAAATAGCCTCAATAGTTATTTTCTTGATATTTTTTAGAGTAAACCATTGTGTACAATATGACTAAGCAAATATATAAATACAACATATTCTAAGTCTGATTTGTATTTTTAAAAATGAATCTTATTGTTTAAGGTAATGAATTTTGTACATAGAATGATCCCATATTGCTCCATAACGATTGAAGTGTTTTATACCATATTGTAAGATTGTAGCTGTATATCCTCCACGCTGTCTACAGAAACCCTGTGGTTATGGAAATAAAATGTATTTTAACTGATTTGAGAAGTTTCGTTCTTCATTTGCCCTAATTGTGTTACATCTTGAGTGGCATATACTGTTTGTTTGATTAGGGTCCAACACGAAACGTATGGTTATTTATATATAACTATTAGGACTGATGATGGTTTAATAAATCGAAATATAGAAACTAAACATGCGTTTCTCGGAGTTATGACTTAGATCTACCATGGTTATTTCACTCATATTAAAGCATGTCAGCCCAACCACCCTATCAAAAACTGGTAACACAGAAGACAAAACTGTGTCCACATTACATTACACCACAACAAATTGGCTTCCAGATACCCCTTAGCTCAGAAAGCACACGGGGCTCCCGTGAGTGGCATAAAGAATTTTATAAACTTATAAAGCAAAAGACTATATGGTTTACAACTTCTGAATTTATTAACACAACATACCGGTAATAAATTGAGCAGTTGTAAACCATATACCGGTAGTCTAATGTGATTATGTGGTTGGCATTAGCTCCCTATAGTGCCCGGAGCTTTCTTTCGCGAAGCAGATCTGTTGTGGCCATATTTTACGGCCTGTACAGCTGTTGCCAGGGTTTTCAAAAGTTTTCAAAAGTTTTGTCTTGTTAGTTTAAAACAAATATGTAAGGGTGAAGAGGATGATCGGGGGCTGCTCTAGTTCACTGTTACATTATTTCATGCAGTAAAGTGGACTTCTCAAATCTAGCTTTCGAGACACAATTATTATACTTATATTGACCTAATTGCTATATTGTGTATATCACATAAAGTTAAACATGCAATGGCAAAAGGTCCACGTGAAATTTATTCAAAAATCTTCTTTTCATTGTTTTATGGGTCATTCTTGTTGAACTATAGATTCAACTCTATCCAGTGTTCGCCCATTGGGCTAGCATTGTTCATTCGAAAGAAATAAGCTTCGGTAATGTGTAAAACCCCTATCAAACAAGTATTGTTACAACAAATGATGTTACCCTTCCCAAAAAATTGACTTTAATAAATTTAGTGCGAATATTGTAGCTTTTCAACGACCAGAAACGTATGTACTGAAAATCACGCATAATTATGTCCGATTTTTTTCAACTATATCCCAGGATTCCTCATTCCCAGTGTTGTTTTAAGTAGCTTTGATTTTTACAAGATTTGAAGTTTGTTCAAAAAATAAAACAGTCACGTTAAAATAAAAATTATTCATTGGGTATAAAGCTTGTAGGGACCAGGAGAAATCTAGCAGTTATTTAAATTTAACGTAAGGAGGGTTAGCCATATTTGCTCACAATGACTTTGATCCAGCCGCGGCAAATGACCTTGTTTGTAACGAGCCAACATTTTGAGTCTTGTAAGGGGTGTGGCTAACACTGTTGACTAGGAGTGACGTGGGTATATCAGAGTGTGTCTGAGCTATGGCAGCAGATTGACACATTTCCAATTAAAAATTCTAACAGAAAATTCAGGTTTTAGTTTTTTAGTTATTATAAAACTCTCCTTCAACCTACAAATTTGATGTTGGAATTATTGAAAAGCCTTTAACTTGTACTTCTTGACAAAAATATAAATTTTTCATTAGATTCTGTGATAGTGCAAAATTCAGAACTTTTGAGTGCGTATGTTACTTTAATGGAAATTTCACAGATAAGAATGGTGTCTTTTAGTCAGTGTGGTGATTTATACAAATGTTTGTCTTCATTGTCTGGCGTATGTAGGCCTATAGGCCTATTCATAATTTCAATTTCAGGCGAGTTGGCTGAATTTAAACAAGAAGTAGGCCTAATCCTAATTGTATTGTTCTATAATTGTCGAGAGGTTAATAATAATCTCTGGTTATATACATGCAATAAACATGACATAAATAAACGGACAATCCGCTTTAGTAACGTATATGTATGGACGACTCGGACGGCACTTAATGATAAACTGGAGAACCAATTCACGAACAAGTTAAAACACGTCATTTTTTGATACAACACGGTATGAGTACGTTGACTTCACTATTTGTTCATCATAACTGATAGTGAGCCAGCACAATTTGTAATCTGAAATCCGGATCTTTAACAGACACAAATACCGGTTGTTGTTCTTTTTGACAAGCTGGCATCAAAGCAGACGACATCCTTGAACCAGCACAAATAGAAGCAGAAAAAAGACACACCCTTCGATGATTGGTTCAAATTTAGCGGGAAGGCTGACGGCAAGATTTGCCAGACCTTTTTGACCAGCTTTGATTGAAGCAGACGACATTCTTCAATCAGCACAAATAGAAGCAGAAAAAAGACACACCCTTCGATGATTGGTTGAAATTTAGCGGGAAGGCTGACGGCAAGATTTAGCAGACTTCGAGTCAATATTACAAGTCACATATTGATCACGTGATAGGTTTTGAATTATATAGGGTTTATTCCAAATTTCTTTATTTTCACCTTTAAAGAACAACAACGCAACAAACCCTTCATTTTAATGCACAGCTATACTGTTACAATCGTTAAAGTTAAAAATCAGCACAGAAATTGAATCCCACAAGTTGAAACTACGGCCATATCTGTATTTGTAAATTAAACCAAACAATATAATATTTAATTTAATAAACAACAACAAAAATATTAATAAAGATAATCATAATTAAATAAAAACCAACAATAAGTCAAGTTTATCACGTATAAATTGACGAAACAATTCGTATGCTTATATGGAAGTAACCAAATTTTTTGTTTCGTTTTTAAATTTAACGAATCGAAAGTTCTATTTAACAAAATGTTTTCCTTTTTTCTTTGAGTCTATTCCATGAAGCTTGTATCACAACTTTTCTTTGACCACCCAATATAAATAACAGTTTATAGGAGTATAAATATTTGAGAAATTTTACCACTACCCTTGAATGAATAGCGATAACCAGCAATGACTTTGACCAAACATATGATCGATATTAGACAAAACACCATGCAACAGCATATATACATATTGTTCACAATTAGTCAAAGAACCTTAGCGCTAAAAGCCAAAATATACAAATAATGCTGCTTGAAAACTTATGCTAAGGTATAATTCCAGGTGATACAGCGTCATCATTATAGCGAACTGGATAGAAGAAAAGCAATGGAAGTCAGAACAAAAACACGGACTAAAAAAAAGTCACTTTCGAAAATCGATGATCGAATATCTATAGATTTTCTTGGAGTCATGTCTAGAAAATAGTTATTTCTTTGCTTGGTGTTTAAAGACGGGTAGAAAACAGGGAGGAAATTTTATAATAACCACTCCGCGATCTCCGCAGCCACTGGGAAACAGGAGAGCCTATTTATATATGGACACAGCTAACAAAGAATCACATAAAACACAGATTACCGGTTTACACAATAATTTATTCTTGAGAACTTAAACCCTCGAAAGACTAGTTCGCGAAAAGGAATGTAGATATGTTTTGAGCCATCGAATGAAATTGTTTAAACTATATAGGCCTCTTGCTAATAATATCATACTAAAATAGGCTCGTACCTTTCTACAGATTGAGAAGAATACCAGCACTAATGTAATGACTGGCCATTCTTGTTGTTGGTGTTGTTGTAGTAATGTTTCCGCAAACAAATGCGCTGGCGAATGAATCGTCTTAATTTTACTACCAAATTAAACACCGGAAAAACGTTGTTATAAAGAGCTGATTCAATTTGAAGTCTGTAAAAGGCAGAAAAATAGATAAAATTGTGAAGCAGTGCCATCTAATCACTTGTTAAACTGACTCGCTTCAAAAAGCAAAGAAGGATAACTCTTTCTAGATGAACAACAATATGGCCAATCAATACCTTAGAGTCAAAGACACTACGGTAGGTAGAATGATTTGATTATCTATTTTAGAATGTAATAATATGTAATTCACAGAAGCTTATGATCAGAACTGAAAAACACAACACGGCTCAAAACAACTGTGTCAATCGAAGTGTTTGCACTTACCGGTTTTTAATTGGCTTTTAAGCAAATTCCATTTATGTTTGTTAGAATTAAAGTGTTTATTTATAAGACATGTTATTACTATACTTGGTCCATTGGTAACATTTGAAAGGTAATTTTTGTTGTCGGCCAAATTGGAAAAGATCATCGAATAAATAGGGAATTTTAGACATTGAGTCATAAAGGTAAATTATTTAAACGCTAACAATAACCAAAATATGGCAGTAACTATATAGGTCTACAAATCTTTGTAGAAGGTGTTTAAGTGTACACCGAAACAGCAGTTGGAACAGAATCCAGAGCACCACATTGATTAGTTTATTAATTTTAATTATGCTATTTTGATTATAAAGTAACAGAGACAACATTAGTTGAAAAGTAAAGAAATAAGAAAACCCCACGTGGGTCAAGAAAGACCCTGAAGCTTTCGCGCACAGAGGACTAGGGAAAAGGAATCGGGAAGATTTAACATATGAAACGCGAATAAGTTAACAATTAAGTTTTCAAAACATATACAATAAATTTATAATAATAACCAATGAAAGCCTTTTAAAAATAATATTTATGCTACGATTAAGAGTAGACCCCTTAAATTTCCTCCAGGCACTTTAGGTCCTGGAAGAGTTATCGACCCTTTTACAATCACAGCCTATTCATACCATGGTACAATGGCCTCATTTAATCAGAGTCTTTGCTACATAGCAAAAAGTATTATGCCGCTGTTTATGGCACCAACTGGTAACCGTAGTAACGCTTAACAAATAGTTAGTTTGTTTGTTTGATTGGGGTTTTACGCCGTACTCCAAGTTATTTCACTTATATGACGGCGTGCCAGCCCAATCGGTGAAGGAAACCACCTTAAACGATGCTGGCAACATGCAAGACAGGACAAAACATTAACATAATATTACCAAAAACAGGGCACCACAACAAATCGGCATCCTGTGACCCTTAGCTCCAAGAGCACCAAGGCACAGGAGGCACCCAACCACACGCTAACAAATACTTACAAAATGTTTCTAAGTTCGTTGTAAAAGCATGCAGAGTGGCTCGTGAATTTATAAAGAAAAGGATGTCTGCTAGGACTGTAAAGGAATGATTCAACGACGATCTTCTCTGAAATAGATAAATGTTTAATTTTAACAGGAACCATTAAGAGTTTTGTTGGTAAATCCTGACTTAAATTCGTAGAAAAAGAACAGCGGCTATTGCAATATATTGGATCAAATGCGCCATGCTATTTATCCATGTTTCTGTATCCTGCTTTCTTGGCGTTTCTGGTGATAACATATACGATAATGAGGACGAGGATAATGAAGGCTAGACACCCAGCCACCACTACCGGCACCAACCAGTTCTCGGACTTCATCTTCTCCAGTTCTGTATCAGCCTCACACACATACCCTGAAATCGATACACGGGTTAAAATAAGTTTATTAACTCTAAGATATATCCTCAGAATCGGTAGCTGAGATCATTGATTGATTGATTGATTGGTTTTCAAATCCATGTACAAGGCTATTTCACGTATATGACGGCAGTGCATATATTCCGAAAGGAAGCATTGACAGAAAAAATAACACATATTGTGAAGCCACGTCAAGTATTAGCTCTCTGGAAACACAAAATTCCTCGAGTGCTAAGTATGACAGTATGAAGCTCGAAATATACTGCACTAAGTGCCCTAAACCAGAGGGCATGAAGCTGACATCAAAACGACAATTTAAATAATTTCTAACCAATTCCAGGGCCATAACTCGTTAACAGCAATTTCTCACTTATGGCAAACTATACTTTTGAGATTGTTTTGTCATTATTTTTTTAAATTTCAAACGGACAACCCAACGCGTGACGACACAATAGCCGCGGTTACACGGGCATCGGAAAGGTGAACTAAACTGAGCCGGCTCTGATCCGCACCAGAACTTTTTTTTTGTTCGCCAATTAATGAGGGTTTGCGGTTACACAGCACTTTTGACAGCCCTACCAGCAAGCGTCGAGGAAATCTTGGCACACTGCCAGCTAGTTTGACACAATGGAAAAACGTCACGGCATTCGAAGAAAACGTTACAGCAATCCAATAGCGCCACCTGTAGGTGAACTTAACTGATGCGGATTATTATCAAATTTGGTGGGTCAAAAAAGGTGGTCTATTCTGATCAGGACCATATTTAGTTCACCTTTTTTTGTCCGTGTAAACGCAACCTTAAATCTGATCCGGATCAGAGCCGGCTCAGACCCACCAATTTTTGGCCGTGTAACCGCGGCTACAGTCATCAACACTGGGTGTCATAGTAACTGCATGTGCGTGCATTTTATATCGCTTCAGGTCAATGATTTAAAGTTGGTATTGGTATCTAAAGTATCAACTATTGTTATTAAACCAGAAGATGTCCTTGACTAGACTTCTCCCCCATTGATTTATATTTGAACTTCCAAACGGTACATAAAGGTTATAGGATTACCCTGAGTGCTGAAGTCCTTTCCTTCCACAGCAAAAGGCTGGAGATGAATGTCTGTTAACGTTATGGCCGCCCCTTTCTCAATCTCTCCCACTAAAATATCATCACCAGTATTACATCGGTAGGATTCCCCAAATATGGCAGAGAAAAGTGTCATATTCTTTTTAGAAACTGTCAATTTCTCAGCTGAAAACAAGAACGGGAAGAAATTATTAAGTGTATTAGTAAACGGATGTGGGCATAGTAATTGGCGTTTAAAAAAAAAAAACAGGAAAAAATAACAACAACAACAACGACGATCAGCGATTGCCAATCAGATACGAATGGATGATGGTTAACCTAATACTTAAGGGATTCTTGGAGCGACCACAAACCAATTGAGCAGAACGGATTGTGTAAGAGATTTTTCCTTTATTCTCTATAGAATGATCCCATTACTGTATCTATCAAATTAACATCAAGTTTATTACAGTAGGCTACATTTAACCACATTTATCGCGGATCGTTTGCAAAATATTAATTATAGCCTACCCCTGGACTTTTGACAATTAATGATTGTTTGCATAGGCCTATTTGATGAAATTAAACATAAGTAACTTACGAACAACAGCATCGGGGAAAACTCCTTTGTCTGTTTTATCGTATGTGAATATAACTTCATTTAAAGACCACATTTTTAAGGCATTACTACCATTTGAGACGTCATTCTGCGAAAATACAAAAGTGAACAACATTTTGTAGAACTATACGTATATTTCCGTTTATATTCAAACCATCTTCAGTAGGCTTTGCTCTGATTTGATTCCTATTTTTCAACCGTGTAAAATTAATTTAGCTGATATAATACAACGGAAGTCAAAGCTCATTTAAAACAAGCCCTTGTACAGTAAGTTTATGCACCTGCAGTGACCTTGAAGACCAGTGATGGAGGCATTCCGTCGCCATGACAACTGCGTGTGCGCTATTACGCAAAACTAGCCCAAGTCGTCATGTATGTGAAATACCCTCGATTACCACACAGTCTTACAAAGCATGCACAGAATACATCCAACGTAATTAGCATGACGCCCATCAGTAAAGGTATTGTGTCGTCAAGACAACTAAGTCTAACGTAAACTACATTCATAAAATCTTTTAAAGAAAAATAAGTTAAATTGTGCTTGCTGGTTAACTTACGTAGGTTTTGAAATTGAACACCAGTTTGAATGTCCCCATGCCCCAGCGCAGACTCAGTTTGGCCACACCACCGTTGTTCTGGGCACACTGACTACTCAGTGTGTCCACATCGTCTCCTATCTCCACCGGGATTGTTTTAGCTACACTCTGTCAGGGTACAAATACAGGCTATGTTCAGTTAAGCACAAAATAAAAAATGGTGTTTCGAACTAATGGACTTAAAAACAGTCACGTACGTTATAGTCAAGCCAGGTTATAGACTCCACCAAGCTGTTAACAAACTACTATTACATTTCTTTTGTAGGATTCCCCGATTCACGGTTGACACTTAAACCGAACTACTGTAAATAAAGTGTATTGTGTACTTTTCATGCCATGTTTAATTTATGCATTACTTGCAGATAAAAATAGCACATATTACTCAAAGTTGATACGTAACCCATGAAACTGTACAAATGTACAGAATAAAGTTATATATTTGATGATCAACATACTTAACTGACATGATCAGCACCACGAATGAAGCATAACAAGTCCACTATACAGTTTACTTACAGTAGTTCAAATTAAGCAGCGAATTCATAATTTCATAGTTTTTATTTTTCTTGATCCCGAATAATGATTTCCTCTTTACCTGGTTAAACTCTCCTTCTGCTTCGTATGATATGCGGATGTTGGTGTTGAAATTCGCCAACAGACACGGCTTGTCCTCGTGCGAGATTACGTACTTGACAATCTCAGTTTTTGCTGTACAGAACCAGAAATCAGATGTTTAGACAGCGAAAAAAAAAAAAACAACAAAAAACGATGAGTGGATTTTTTCGTCATCTGCAACGAAATAATCGACCATGCGCGAACAAAAGCTGCGTCGATTCAATGCCGTTTGATAGGAGTAAAGTAATACCAAATTTGAAAATCTATTTAAAAAGGCTTCGAAATTGGAGCATGAAGTCGACGCTTCCGTGTTTTGTTATTCAAGACAGTCTGGTATACACTGGTCAGTGTATGGGGTGCCAAACATACGATATCTTTCAGTCAACACCATTTTTGAGAAACTGTAGACCTATTTATTGCTTGAAAACGGTCTTAGCAGCTAGACCGAAACGTTGCTTATCAATATACCCAGAAGTTGAAATCTATCAAACTTATGTTTTGTTACGTTCACTTTTAAACAAGTTATCCAAGGATCTGGTTATGTATTCGATTCAGGTTCCAGCTGTACTCACCAGTAGGCGTCGTTTCATTGGACGTCGCAGTTGTGGGCGGAGCTAAGGTTGGGGCATTGGTCGTCGTGTTGTGAGAGGTCTCCTGGGTTGTTTTCTCGACTGAAGTATTATTGGAGGATGTGTTATTCTTGTTAGCAGCTGATGTCAAACTGGAGGTCTTCTGGTTTGTTTTCTCGACAGAAGTATTATTAGGGGATGTGCTAGTATTGTTAGCAGCTAATGTCAAACTAAGTCCTGAAATTCAAAAAAATAAAGTTTTCATGTGGTTATATTTGATGTAATCTTATGCATATAATTTGTCCACTCTATATAGTCTTGAACAACCTCATTCGCACCTAATGGAACTGTAAGGCTTTGTTCGTTGGTCTGATATGGCGAGATGATAAAGCTTGACTTATTCTAATCATATCTTGGGAACCGCTTTAGTGTGTTTTGCACGAGAAATGTTTCTTCCGTCAAGTAACTGAATTGATCGAATTAGAGTTCTGTGCACAGGTGCTTTCCCATGATGCCATTTGTAGTAATGACTGTAGGGGATTCCTGAAATTAGCAGTCTTTCAATTGGTCGAGGTTTTTTCGAGACACCAATAAAAGTACTGTAAACGAGGGGAATCCCCGGAAGTCGTTTCTAAAAATCGCATCGTGTGAATGCACCTTAACACGATCCTATTTGTAGCAAAGATTCTAGAGAATTCCTGAAATTAGCAGCGCTTTGATTGGTCGAGATTTCTTAAGGCAAATATTGATCAATCATAGCGCTGTACACTAGGGGAATCCCCAGAAGTCATTATTACACATCGCTCCGTGTGAATGCAACTTTAAGCAAACATATGCAATGTCACCAGAGCAGTGCTTACAATGAAATTAACGTTATTTACGAGGCTTCAACAAGTCAACAATATACCAGCCAGCCAACGAGAAAGTTCTACTTCTAATCGAACGCTTATTAGCTCACAAAAATATCCCCTTGTTTTAAAAAGCAGTGACCAAATAGTGGCTAATGATTTATTTCATTTTTTCACTTGTGCTTGTCATTTGACGTCATTCCCAATGGTATTTCACTAATATGACAACTTTGCGTTGCCGGTGTTCGGCTTAAGCTTAAAAAAAAAACGTTAAAATCCCCCATACACACTCTGTGACACACTCAGCCGCCGCAAAACAATTCCCTTACGTGTCTATATGGGCGAACAGCGTCATTCGAACCTATAACCGGTACAGTTAAGGGAATTTTATGTTTGGAGACTATTTTATTTTGTTTAGCATAACACTTTATTACATGCATCTATGCTAACTTCGCGTTGACGCAACATCAGGCAGGTGTCCATAGACTTCAATAAAGGAATGTGTACATTTGGTTTCTCTCTCGCCATCAGATCTCCGAACAAAATCGATCTGACAATCGTAGGCATTATTTAACCCGGAGAGATATTTCCTTCTACAGTTTGTTGTTTATTAAATTGCACCCCGGCTTTGCCTTGAGTAGATCGAAAGGACGGATACCAAGTCGTCCAATTTAACGTACAATGCCACTTTTGGATAACCATATTTAATTCCCTACCGACACAAATTTTACAGGACTAATATGTTTTTAGACGGATTCAATTATATATTTTGTCTGCAGACTGAAAGCAAGTTATGCTCAGCAATTAAACCTTTTCCGTGAAAGAATGGTCGAACGTTGTGAAAACGTTTCAGTATTAAACTAACTCGAAATATTAACTCTCATATTGAAACGCGTTAATGGTAAGATTGCGTTTAGTTTAACGAAAATATCTGCATGAACACAAAGTTGATATCAGAAACACGATTTCATTGGCGTGCAAAATCGTTGGTCTAGTGGTAAGGGCGAAGACAATGTTTTCGCCTTGTAAAAATGTTTCCCTTTAATTTAAACGCGTAACATTTGGAGAGTTGATGTGGAAAAAACGAGTTCATAATAAGCCCATAATCGCCTTAGACCCTAAACAAACGAAAACCCTACAATACGGGCGTTGTATAATTATGGTTTATGCACAAATCTCCGATATAAATACCAATGTTCATTTATTTTATCAACCATTTTATTCTCCCACATGCAACAAATCATCTGTTTTATATCAGTGACTTCGAGATACAAACTAGTGAATCCTAGCCCAACAAGATAACATTTATATATAGGACGTTTTTAACTTATGTTTGGAAACAATCTCTGTTTGAACGTTTTTTTAAACAAAAGTGATGAGAAAAAAGGCAGCAGATTTTATTGGACCCAACAGTTACTAATGCGTTATTTGAGATGTGTTTGCTGTGAAAGGTCTATGGAGATATACAGTTATAAAATTTGAATAGAGGGCGATTCAATCGATGAATGTACGGTATGCGTGCGCTGTTTAAAGTTCATCTGTTTTGCTTTAATAGTCACGACAGTCGATGCCTTTTCAGGATGACATTTACGACTACCACAGATGGGGAACCAGATCGAACACATGCAGACAAACAGGTTATTCTAAAAACGCATTGTATTGTTTTCCCGTGTGAACGAAATGGTCACCCAATTGTCCTTTCGCCGCCACATATGCACGCAATGTGGATGATAAATGAATCAAGAAATAGTTCTTTGTGGACTTCGATCCTAGGAAATATGAAAGCGGTTACGCTAAAAGATTTTAAGTCAATTGTTCGAACATAATACTTGCGCCATATTAATGGGTAAAGTGAAACTGTGTAGCTACTGATCGCAGCTACATAACAAATTAAAAGGACAGTTAAAAACTCTGAACAATATTGACCAAAAACACATGTTACAAAAGCTATCAGAATCCACCCACTAAAGTTAGCAACAAACAGATTTGCAATAAAAAGTATTGATTGTTTTTTTTAAATATATCGAAACAACAATATCAGTAGAAACCTTAAAATGCTTAGAAGAACCCCCCAAAAGAGCCCCAAGAAAACAAATTTGGATATCCATTGGACGTCAGTTGGTATTCTGTTTTTCATGCATGGGTATTTGTTTAACGTTTGTTACGTTCTCAAACCCACCATGTCTGGGATGTCAGCATTCTTTTGTTTTCAGCCCAAAAGCAAATCTGTGTTAAATTCTATTACTTGTTTCAGAAAAAAGCAACCCAAGTAAGCGAAGCTTTTATTTATTGTATATTCGATAGAACTGATTTATATTGACGTGTGCGCATACTATTATTGTGTATGGGAAATAAAACATCAGCACGGATGAAAAACGCCAATAATCGAAAACTAACCAACCAAAAATCTAAGTGATACTGATTTAGCAAAAGTCTGCAATGTAGGCATATAACCTCTCTGTAAAACCTCTACCAATCCTAGTCGATCTAAATAGGAATAGTGCAAACTCGTTTTGACTCCTGAAGCCTTACATTCATGTAAGATATTTTCTAGGATCGATAACTTAAAATAAGTTTCTCTTTAGTGCATGTGTGCGTATCATGTTGTGCAACTCAGAGGTACATCTCTCTGACCTATATCTGAAGCTCGTTATAAACTAGAAATGTTTAATTTCTCTTTACATAAGCCGCGGTTACACGGGCATTGAAAAGGTGAACTAAACTGAGTCGGCTCTGAACCGTAGCAGAGCTGGCTTTTTTTAGTTCGCCAATTAATGACGGTTTGCGGTTACACAGCACTTTTGACAGCCCTGCCAGCAAGCGTTGAGGGAATCTTGGCACACTGCCAGCTAGCTTGGGCGAGCGGCTACACAATGGGAAAACGTCACGGCATTCCAAGAACGCCACCTGTAGGTGAACTAAACTGATGCGTATTATTGTTTACCCATCAAATTTGGTGGGTCAAAAAAGGTGGTCTATTCTGATCCGGATCAGATTTAGTCCACCTTTTTTTGTCCGTGTAAACTCAACCATAAATCTGATCCGGATCAGAGCCGGCTCAGACCCACCAATTTTTGAACGTGTAACCGCGGCTATAGTTTCCACGGCATTGTAAACCAGCAATAATTATGACGTCATTCCTAAGCCCTTGTTGTTTACGCTAGAGCGAAATGCTGGGTAATTCCTTTTAAATGTAAGATGGCGGGTACTTGAAAAATATAATCTGAAAATGAAATGGAGTTTTTCTATTTATGTGCACGTCACATCATAGGTTTTAAGTTTAGACGCCCAATGCCGTAAACATTAATAAATGGAAGGTGTATGCAATTTTAGTTAATGGAATTCTCTCTATATAACGAACATTTATCATCTACAACGAATATTTAATAAGAACATTCTCCATCGATAAATCATTCTGGCACAAATGAGTTAATTAATTAAAAGCCGACGAGTCGTTCCTTTTATAGCATTCAGGGACCGTTTTTCAATTGATTTCAATCAATAAGCGCATATTTGTAATTCCAGAGCTCTGACACTGTTCATAACCTCCGTCCAAGCAGTCGCTCATTTCAATGAATACAAACCATATATGCATAATTGTTATGCAAACCATTTCAATGTATTAAAAGTTAAATAAAATGTCGGACTAAAATTTATTATTTCGTGGAATAGGGTGAATCGTTCAAACCTTTCAGCGTTAGGCCATGAATATAGGTTAGATACGCTGTTGGTATATTTTGATGAATAAGTTCATTTTTCTGACGCGGATGGTTGAAGGAAGCTTTCTGTGCCCTGGAGCACTCTCAGCCAAGACATATCAGGAAGCCGGTTTGTTGGGGTGCCCTGTCTATCGTCCTATAAATGTGTTGTGCTGTCTTGTGTTGGGCTGGCATGCCGTCATATGAGTGAAATAATCTTAAATACGGCGTAAAACTCCAAGCAAATAAAAAACAATCATTTTCATGACGTTTCAGTATTGTGTGAATACGCAAATAAGGGACCCCTTTGTCAGGTGTGTTATCATAGTACAATCTTTTGTCCCCATACCAGCACATTAATCAAAGAGAATAAATAAACATTCGAGAAAAAACAACACCTGCATGATTTGAACACACACGCCCGATTTACAACCTAATTCATCCGGTGTATTAAGGTGCAAGTATGATTATGTTTGAAAACACACTGCCCTTTGCCAGAGGGCGAAGACCGAAAAAGATCACCAGGCAGCTGTTAAACCACTAAGCTCTAAACAATATAAATCCATATCACCCCCCTAACCCGCCTACTCGTACATTTATCAAACACATGGAATACATATTCACGAAATGCCAAAACTATTGCATCATTAATCAATTTGTTGGAGGAATAATGAAGAGCATCGTCGATCAATTCACAACAGCTGCTGCTTATAGAGCCCTTTAAATCTGTCGACGTGGAATACATGGTAATCCGTCACCAAAATAATATCTTTCCTTTCCTTAACAGCCCAGTGAGCACAGTATGCATGGTGCATATAAGCGAATAGGAAGGTTATTTGGTGACCTTTTACGCGAACTATAATAATTTATCTTTTATATACCAAAGGAATTAAAAAATAAAAACCAAGATTATAACCAAGATTACCACGTTATGATAAATTTTCTGTATTGAGTCAGTTTGACAAGTTAATATTCAGGGCAATAAGTGACCATTATAATGTATTAATATTAAACTATAATAATCTAACTATAATATTCAAAAGCAAAAGATAAAATTCAAACAATCAAGTAGATAACCGCCTCAAGATAAATTGTCTCTATTGAGTTCAAGTCTACCGTGGCTTATATGGGACATTCAAGTTTTTCTTTTACTTTTCTTTATTTTTTCTTTTACACCGCGGTGAAAACTTTCCAACACCGCGTTGAAAAAGGTTTATATCAAGGTGAATAGATTTACGCCGCACGGTGAAAATTTAACAGCGCGTTAAAAGCTTTTACATTGCGACATTGACAGGATTAGATTTTCATTTCCGGTACCAAGTGTTAAGATTAACTCAATTGTGTCCAACATAATGAGCTAGCCTATGGGCCTGTGATCCTGTGGATTACGTTTAGTTGATTCGATCTAATCTTAGCAGAAATTTGCAGTGAGGAGAAAATGAGAAATAAATCGAATTTTTCTACATTATTCTGCATGACAAGCTTTCGAAAAATAAACATCTCCAGAAACTGTCATTTGTTGTTTTAATATTGTTACAAATCTTAAGTATTGATTGACCATTGTGTTGTATATATACAGTCGATTAGTACTGCTTCACCATTTTGTGTGTTTTGAAATTAAATCGTCCCTGCAAACTGTCATTTGCTGTTTTAAACATTGTTATAACTCTGAAGTTTTGATTGGCCATCTTGCTGTGCACCTATAAATCCGATCCCTACGTACAGTTTATAGCGGATTGGTACTGCTTCACGTTTTTGTTTTTTCCCCTGCCTTTTGTTGACTTAAAATTAAATCGGCCTTGCCACAACTGTTTTTAAACCAGTTTGTAGTTAAATTTAGACGATTCATTCGCCAGTGCTTATTCTTATAGAAAGAGTGGGCAACTACGACAATAACAAAGATGGCTTGTCATTACATTAGCGCTGGTATTCTTCTCGATCTCGAGAAAAATACGAGTCTATTTTAGTACGGACCTGTTAACAACGCTAGATAACTGAACACGACAGTCTTTTTATCCAAATTACCTTGGTTGCGTTTGTTAGAACATTACCCGACCAAATCAGCGGAAATGACAACGGTATTGCTTAAGCCTGATAAATTTACTTTATATATAGCAGTATATAAAGGTTGGAAAGAAAGCTGCTTGATTACATAAATATCTAACCGGTCCCTTGAGCTTATACGGGCGAACACTCCCCGGAATGAGATAGACTCCAGTTAGATTGAACTCAAAATCTCACACATATATGGGGGCATTCTAAACGTCATTCAAGAATCTTCTGTGAGACTTCACCTCTAACGTATATCAACGCGCCATTTAGTTTCTAACAGAAACTAACGTTAGGAACTATGTTGTTAAATATCATGTTTTCATGGATTTGCCGAGCCTGTGATTAGAAAAATCTTTGTATATCTTACTTCCACATTCTTTTCGGAATTTTATTGTGACATGTGATTTAACTTTAAGGCTATATATAAAATGTAGTCTTCCCGGAAAACACGAGAGAAAATGGCTAGATGATGCACACAATTAAGCTAAAACCGAAGCAGCGCGAAGTGTTCCACAAATGGTATAGGGGCAGTAACGCTTTCGCTATATAGAAAGTGTCGCAGCCTATTTATAGTTCCGCTGTAATTAGGAAAACTGTTAGTAAGCGGATTACGGGTTTAGCCCGAATATTGAATCTGAAATGCCGCCGACTGTAAATAACCATTACCTGTACCTCTATAGTATTAACCCTGAGCTGTATTGAGACCACGGCGGAGAAGAGACAGCCCCTTAATGAGAAATTAACCATAAACCTTAACTTTAGGTTATTTCACTCATATGACGGTGTGACAGCTCAGTAGTTGGATGAAACCACCCCGGACGACACTGGCTACACAGAAGACGCCACTGTACATTTACAGGACGAAAAACAGGACACCACATCAAATCCGTTTCCTGATGCCCCAGAGTTCAATAGGTCCAACCACCCACATTATAACGTATAAGAAACCTGATTTTTTTTTTGTAGATGTTTACATTTTGTATTCTGCATAATTTATTAAGCAAATTGTTACATTTTTTGTAGGATTACTCGTTTTCCGTTGAAAGACACTTTAACTGAACTAATGTTAGCAAAATGTATGGTGGACTTTTCACGCTACATTTGTTGAAGTGATCATGCCACTGAAGTAAATGTATATTAAACCGATTGATTGATTAATTATAGTGTTTAACGTCGTGTTCAAGGCTATTTCACTTATATGACGGCGGTCTCCAACAGTAATTATCACACTAACAAAACCATAAATGTGAAGTGCATCCATGCTAAAGTAAAGACAGCATGACTATGGTTGGGACGTACTGCCCATAGCCAGAGGGCCTGTATATTAAATGTTGTTAATCAGATATATAATATAATATTCTACATTTGTACAGTTTCTGTTTTGCTAGGATTAAATTTAAAGTTATTTGCGTTATTTTTACCTGCAAGAAATACAAAAACAAAACATGGCTCAGAGTCCACCATACATTTTACTCACAGTAGTTCAATTTAAGTGGCTTTCATGGAAAACGAAGAATCTTGCGAACAAAGTAATAGCAGTCTTTTTAACCCCTTGGTAGGGTCTGTAATTCGACCATGGCCTTGTTTTTTGTTTACCTCCCCTTTAATGTTAAATATGAGAAGATTGAAGCCATAACACGCGTAACAGTTGTATGGCGTTATGAGTTATCTTTCAGGTCAGTTTACACCAAGGACAATAGGAAAGATATCAAGATTGAACATGGGGAAAAGCAGATAAATGAAACGTCTCGAGTAAAAAACAACAACAACCCATTAAGGGCATTGGAGGGAAATGTAAGATAGCAGATGGGAATGAAAACAAATCATTTTGCGCTAAGATTTTACCTTTAGCGTTAAAAATCCGGTTCACATTTAGGGGCAGTGTTTTACTCTTAGCGTAAACATAGATTTTACATTTACGGTTAATTTTTTTAAATTTTATGGGCACCGCGGTTTTGCATTAAACAGTTCTTTTTTTAACTTTAGGGGTGGATTTTAAGAGACGGTTTATTATTTAGTGTTTTGTTTTTTTTAATTATAGGGGCGGTTTAACGTTTAGCGTTGATGTTACTTTTTGAGAAGTGAAACAATACCCCAAGCGTCTTTACGAGACAACATGACTTTACAAAGATGGCGGTCCCTACATAGACAGAAATTAAACGTCGCTGGCTCCGCTGCACCAAGGGACAAACTCGAACAGGCTGCAGACAAAAAGCTATGGAAGATGAATGTCAGTCGATGTTTATTGTTTTTCCGGAGGGGTGCATGACTGCACTATTTCTCAACTACAGAATTTGATTGATTTCTTCTTTTCAACTACTTGCTCTTTGATTTTCTGTTTGACCGCCGCAGACGTGTAGGGTCTAAGCGTTGTATGGGTCTGATGGCAGAACTCTATTTCAGGATAAGCGATCTACCAGAAAGATGGATGGCTTTCAGTAAATATGGGCAATTTAAGTCCTGAAAACTATGAACGTTGTAAGTAGACAGGGAAAAAACTACAAGCGATAAGTAGGTTTTTTCTTACATGCTTCCAAACCCTACACACAAAAAGGAAAACAATCCTGCAAGTAAATCACAAACTACTTGTATCTAGCAACAGTGTACGAGAAACACGAACATGCACTCGGACTCCAAAGTTCTACCTAGCCAGGCCTGGAGTGTCATATGCCTGAGTGACTTAGAAATGGTTTCTTTAAGGAACTATTAACAATTAGGAAAAAGAAAAAGTAAAAGAGCAAGTTGACCTAGATACGACTGTGCTATAGACAAGGAACTGAACATTCGCAAGATATCGCTATTAGCTTTGAGGTAATTACATAAATAACTCATATATTACCTTTTTGTTTTACATATACGATATAATCTCCGCCATCTTGAAATTATGACGTAGTAAAAACTCCGCCAAAAGATGGGCAATATTCCAAGTAAAAATGGAGAAAAGTTTCCTGTCGATCTGATT
>JAVFBZ010102334.1:14972-25252 GCA_032466195.1 Katharina tunicata | reverse complement strand
GTTTCATTTGCATTCGTCAAAATCTGAATATTTCATGTAGCTTAACACGAATTTCCACAGAAACGCGCCACAACGTGAGTTATTTTATTTTCAGTGTAGTTGGCCATGTTGTCCTATTCCAGAAGCATCCATGGCCATTGTACATAATAAACGTTATTTTTAAAAAATTCAACACTTTCTTGTGACATTTCACCTATGCGTTTCTTTTTAACAGAATATATATAACTTATTTACAGAAGATACATCGATTTAACTGAAAATCCTTTAGTTTGGATTGAAATAATGATAAAGAAATCAACGATTTGAATTCAACAGGAAGAATATTCCACTCTCGAATTGGTAGCATACAGAGAGATAGATTGTTGTTGTATTGTGGTCTGTGCAATTGGTAGTTATGGGTTCTTGTATGGTATTGATGTATGTCACTTTGTCGGGTAAACAGCCCTTGGTAGGTCATTGGGAGTTGCGAAGGATTATGGAAAAATTGATGTGCACTAATTAGACATGACAGTTGGCTTAGTGTATATTGTTTCAAAATTTTTAGCCTGGTAAAGATATTTTCAGTGTGAGAAAATAGGTGTTATCCCACAGTGCAGTAGCATAAGTTAAATACAGAGAAATCAGGGATTGGTACGGAATAAAAGGGTATGTTTGTTTAAGCAGTTTCTGATGTAAAGAATGATGTCGATGTTACGGGATATTTTTTTTTTAGATGTAACTGATATTATGTGCCCACGAAAGCTTATCACTAAAAATTATACCTAAAAATTTAAACTCGGTAATTAGAAGAACATTTTCATCTTTAATTGTTATGACGGGATGAGTGGGACAGTATAAAATTCGACAAGGTTTGATGACCATGTATTTTAAATTTGCTGCTAGCCACTGTTCAATGTTATATAATTCACGATTCATAACAGTATGTCTTGAAAAGTTTCAGATGAAAACTCTTGTGTCATCTGCAAATAAAGTGAAGTGAAGAAGTGATGAGGATGTAATAATGTCATTGATATAAATCGAAAAGAGAATAGGACCAAGAATGGAGCCTTGAGGAACGCCAAAGTGAATAGACTACCCTGGCAAGTAACTGCTTGAGTTCTATTTGTGAGATAATCACGGGACCGAGGACTACATAAACCATAATAGAGTAATTTACTAAAAAGAATATCATGATCGACAGTGGCAAAGGCTTTTGCCAAGTCCAGAAATGTAACAATACTATAAAGTGTTTTTCTTTCGCTTCAACGAGTTTAATAATTAACATAACTGCAATGGAATGCATGAATGAACGCTATTAAAGAATCAACTTTGGATGCTTATAGATTTATCATTAATTAAAATAAATTTTAATTTTTGTCAGTAAAAATATCAATGGAACAGAATACGCAATGGAAGTTTCATTATGGTATAAATATGGGAACAGAATTATACAAAAACTTCCGGCATGGTCATTGTGTGTGTCACAGTTGACTTCTGCCAGACATCGCACATCAGAATGTAATAATACAAGTGTTATGTCACTGCAGTGAGATATATAATTTAGGACTGGTCCTTAGCGTATATGTTAATAATTGTATTAATTATCATTTTAAAAACACCTGCCTATTCCTGGCTAATATACATATTTGACGCAGTTGGTACGCTTTGGTCAGCTTTTCAATAATTATTTCCTTTAGTGAAAATGTTTGAAGCAGTAGTCAGGCCCCAGTTAGAGGGCCGTTAATGCATTTCAGAACCATTATTTATGACGTACGACCTATCAACACTATCGTAACACATTAACGACCATTAATTTATCTGTTAACGCAAGACATCCAGCTAGCATGTCAAGACTTTCGAAGGCATTATAAGTAATTAAATACGAGCCGTGTTAGTCTTGGTAACTAATACAAACTGGAAAGGAGCACTTAGCCAACTAGCCAACATGTTCGTATTATAACAGGCGACAAGCTTTCGCAATCAAGGCTGCTTCTTTAGGTCTGTAGATGAAAAGAGATGACTATGCCCATACCTACACCAAAATATTCTAGGAACAGGTTCCAGAAGGTTAAACCTCCAACGCATGAGCATGAAACATAACAGTATTACAGTTTACTGGTTGTTTTGCAAGTAGTTAAGAGACATTAACTCGTAACAGATGGTAGGGTCATGCTATTCTCTGTAGTGGTGCAGAAAACTCATCTCAGACAAGTCCTTGTTCAATGCAATTAAACTGTGTTATGAATTCCGGTTTTTCTATTGTTCGTTGAAATAGTTTTTTAATTTGAAGACAGCTACTCGTAGGTTATGAATAGTATGATCGGAGGAGCTGAACTTAAGAAGGCTTCATAGTCAGTATATAATATGAGTCAATATTAAAATGATTTCTTAACGTGAGAAAGTTATATTTTAATTGTTTTATTTTATATTTTTCTGATCAAGTCTTGGAAGCAAAATAAATTTATTCATAACAGTTGTACATTCATGTTTATTCATGAGTATTGGTTTTAAAAACCTTCCAAAGCAGGACACACAGCTAACATGGTTAGACTTGCGAAGGTTTCATGGTAAGTATATAACATAAAGCAATTTCTATTTGTTTTCTTAAAACGAGAAAGTTTTTAAAAATATGTTCCTGATCAATTCTTGGAAGCCGAAGACACTAATTCGTAAATGGTCACAATCGTGTTTATTGATGATCATTGGATCTAACTGTTACAATAAATATGCCAATCTATTTTTCTAACACCCTAGATTAATGGTTTTACAATCAAATTCATGAGATATAATTGCAACATTCCCTTTTTTAATATTTCGAAGAAGTGGATTTCAGTCAACTAATAAATAAACTTTGGTTTATACAGATATAATTCTTTTATTACGATCATCTTATTTTAAGAAATCAGTTATGATTTAATGTTTTTTAATCTGCTTTTTATAAAGATGCCGAAAATTATTTTCTGGAAGTAGAATACGAAAAATCTATATTTATATAAAACGGTTCTGTGGACAGATGAAACGAAATAATCCGATAAGGTATGGCTGTGACCATACTCAACTACGACTAAGCACACCACTCTTCATAGATATAGCGTATTTCGATAAAGTAATACCCCTGTAATAACAATGTATATTGCTTGAATCAAAGCGTTGCCTTTAAAATATTTTCGCAGGTGAAAACATCCCCAAGCAGTCTGTTTTCAATACGGCGTACTAAGCATGTTTGAATGTATATGTTATACTTTTATTTGCAGATCTTGTTTTAGGGAACATTTACAGAAAGGGTAATTGTGACGTTGTGAGGTGTGAACAAGAGATTGTCAAAATGTTATGTGCCTGATTTCCATTTGCTAAGAATTCTTTGTCTCATAAAAATTCTCTTAAAATATTTCTTATTTAATTTTAAATGACTTCCAGAGTGTGCAGTTATATTTTTTTTAAGGCAAAAGAAATAAATAGATAAATAAACCCCCAAAGAGAGATAGACTGAATTGAGAAGTGTTTATTTCTACTTCAACCCTTACAAATTCGGTTAATTATTTCAACTCAAGTCACAGACTTTTACAAGTTGCAAACATAATTAAGTTATTGGAATATCATATCGATCCGACCACTCGTATGTTAAATTAACATATTGCTTCTCTCAATGTAAGAGAGGACCAGCATATTGGAAATTCAATACTACACTACTAGAAGACGAAGAATACATTTCGCTCGTACAGTGTCTGATACAATTTCCCAATGTGTTCTTGCAGGAAACAAAGAGGATTACTTAAATGTAACCTTAAACGTAGATGATCAATTTTTTTCGAATTACTAAAAACACAGATAAGAAGTGCTACAATTCCGTTTGCAGTTGCAAAAAAGAAAGAAAGAAAAGAAAAAGAAAACTCTATCGAAAAAAATTATAATACAAACAGAAAAGAAGTTATGCGAAGCTGTGACAACAAATGCCATAGAGCTAAAGGAAAACATTGACAAATTGAAAAGCGAACTTGAGGTTGTTGGGTCTTTAACAATCCAAGGATCAATTATTCGATCAAAAGCTAATATAGTATAAAACAATGAGAAAAGTTCTTCCTTTTTCTGTTCCTTGGGAAAAAAGAAACATACAGTCAAAACTATTACAGAATTAGAAACTAGCAAAGCAACTGTAAATAAAACAGAAGAAATTTTAGAGGAACTTAAACATTTTTACTCTAAGTTATACTCCGAGAAAACAACCGTATCTGAAGAAAACAACCATATGTTTTTAAACCATTCAATTGGACTCAGTGATGAAGAAAAAGAAACATGCGAAGGCGCTTAAACATTAGATGAACTTAGTCGAGCAATAAACAAAATGAAAGACGGAAAGTCACCTGGTTCAGATGGCTTACAAGCTGAATTTTATAAACATTTTTGGAAAGAACTGGGACTTTTCTACTGCGCTTAGCTATTCACGCTTTGACCAGTCAATTTTGGTCTCCTTTTCAAAAATAAAGTTACATTTCATGTCTTCCAAATGACGGGAAAAGTAGAAAATTAGTGAAAAACTGGCGACTGATTTCTCTTAACATAGACTATAAAATAATATCTACATGTATATCAAACCGAATGCGTTTCAATTACTGTCTTCAATTATAGACGAAGCTCAAAAGGGTTTTATGAAAAGGCGTTTTATTGGGGAAGTTACCAGGCTTTTGTTTGATCTTATGGATTACACGGACATAAAATAGTCTCCCGGGACTAATGTTCCTAATAGGTTTTGAAAAAGCGTTTGACTCAGTATCTTGGAAATATATTGAAAAAACATTCATGTCTTTCAATATTGGGCCTGATATCATTCACTGAGTAAAGACGTTCCAGAATGGCTCTATTAGTATCGTAATAAATAACGGCTATTCCTCGGATTTGTTTCCGTTAAACCGTGGCTTGTCGACAGGGTGACCCTATTTCGCCATGCATATTTATTTTGGTAGCAGAAACCCTAGCAATTGCCGTTCGGGATAATAGTCAGATAAAAAGCATTTCGATCGAAGGATTAGAAATAAAAATACAAATGTACCACCTTAATATTAGACGGGTCTGAAGAGTATTTAACTTCGGCTTTGAAACATTTTGAACAATTTTCTCTGTCGTGTGGACTTAACATCTACTGCTGTGTGGATCGGAACCAAAACAGGGCACAGGGAAAAATATGCCCTCACTTCAGGATTAATTGGGACCCTGGGGGGTTCAAACTATTGGGTATATGGTACTATCCAGATGTGCAAGAAACAATTAATAACAATTTTGCCGAAAAAATATCTGTCATTAAAAAAATTATTGGAAGTTGGTCGAGAAGAAACAGTTATAGGTAAAATAGCTTTCATAAAGATCTTCATATATCCATTGTTAGTACAGTTATATTCGGCTCTGCCCAACCCCGATTCAAATTTTTTCTGTGAATTGGAAAACATTTTTTTTAAATTCATTTGGGATTACAAGCCTGACAAAGTAGAACGCAAGACTTTGATCAGTTCCAAAACTGATGGAGGGCTAAATATGTGTCATTTGCTTACTTTAGCGTCATATGTAAAACTTAAATGGATAAAACGAATTACAGAAAACTGTGGCATGATTAGAATATTAGCAAAAACTGTCTTTAGTCCTGTTGGACATGATGTCTAGAATATGGACCAGACTAGCATCTTATCGATTATATAAAAAAAAGTAAAAAACCCTTTTTGGAGAAATGCATTGGAAGCATGAAAAATGTGAGCAACACTAATTTGATCGATACAGGCCTGAATAATGTGATATTTGATCTGGCCAATGAACCTGGATGGGGACACATAGCAATATGGAAGGAAAAAGGTAGAATTAGTGACTTATTATGCAACGATAAAATTAATTTTATGACTTTTAAAGAATTACAACAAAAGACCGTAACAAAAACAGGACATTTTTTATTATATTATGTAGTCTTGCACAAGATTCCAGCTGAAAAAAGAAACTATATTAAAAATGGTTTATTTCAAACAATATTTATAAACGTTTAATTAGCCAGTCATGTGCAAAATGTATATATAAATTTATACTGGATAGTATTCAAGTCAAACCTGAACATATAAAAAAAAAGATGGAATCAAGAACTTCAACTACCAACTACCACGAATTGGCCACAAATTTTCGAAAATATTTATAGCGCAACATCTGAAACAAAATTGCAGTACTTCCAATTCCAAATAATACACAGAATACTCGTGACTAACAGTTTATTGAAGGTATGATGAAAAGAAAATTTGATTTATGCTGCTTCTGTGAGCGGGAAAAGGAAACACTCCTCCATCTTTTTTGTCATTGTCCAGTTTCTGCTGTAATGTGGTAGGAGTTATATATTTGGATGACGCAAATATATATGGAAATGGAGATACCAACTGCTCAACATATAGTCTTGGGCAATACTAGCTCTAGAATTATAAATCATACATTGCTACTTGGAAAGAAATACATTTATAACTACAGATATTCTGGTAAAAAACATCCATTAAAGGCGTAAAACAGTCCATAGTAAGAATGAGAAATATAGAGAAATGTACAGTAGCAGTACATAGGCGAACACATTTGTTTGAAGAAAAATGAATAGTCCTGACACTGAAGGCAGTGGCATTTTTGTGTGTGCAAGCTTTGGACTTGGATAAATACACTTCTCAGCTCGAATAAAAAAACATTTGTATGGAATTTCTATGGCCAACAAAAATAAAAAAATTAAATTGTAATTTGTCTATGAAATAAACTAACACACTTTTTTTCTTGGTGCTTAAACAATTGTACGGCATAATTGGAGAAAACCATAGGGTTTGTATCGTAAATATGGTGGTTTAAAGTAGTACGTTAAACATTACGTCGTGTAAAACAAGGTTTAGCATAATTGGGAAAACTTTTAGTATTATGTCAAACAAAGGTTATTATTCATCAATACAATGGTAAATGACTAGTGTAATTATTATTCTAGATGTCATGTTTACGGCCAATTGTGTTCATTAAAAGTATAATACATTAACAATATTTCAGCTTTGCAATCTTTTCTAGATATCATGTTTTGAACCAATTGTTTTCATTATATGTATAATACTTTACAATGTTTCAGCTTTGCAATCTTTTCTAAATAAAATGTTTAGAGCCATTTGTGTTCATTAAAAGTATAATACTTAAACCCCCCCCCCCCCCCCCGGAAAAAAACCCCGACATAATCAAGTTGAACAAACCCATTATCGTGATGTTTCCAACTGTTATACCACCCACAAGTGTTACGTGTTATTTTACAGAATATTTCGTATTCAATGTAGCTATTATTTCCGGCTTTGAGCCTTCCTTTTATTTGCCGTTGTAAAAGCCTTGGATGGAATATACAGTTTAATATAAAATGTTATACCATCTTTTTAAAGATATTTTGTTGAATTAATAGCATTGTACTTTGGTAACCCGTATCCTTAACACTCATCGCTTATTCGCTATGACTGCCCTAAAATACTCAAAACATTCCGTCTTTGGGGTTTGTTTTTTAGAGCAGCCTGGGGAAACCAAACCTATATAATTCTGTTAAGACTGTCGTTTTAATGCCTCTAGCGATTGTTTCGGTTTTCAGACATTAATCACATGTTGTAGCATAGGCCCTATCAACCAAATGTTTTGCACTGGTTAAAACAGCAGATAAGTGTTGTTGGTTTACATATAACAAAACATAAACAACATGGAATTATGTTGGCCATGCATCATAAAGGTATTACATTTTGTATCGTTTATACATTGGCGTAGGCCCGTCAGTGACCCCTTAGGGTTTTGTGTTTTACTTTATTTCCGCATTTACAGTTGCTTTTATTGTTCTTCTTTCGGTAGGCAAATACATGTATTAATGTAACTTATGAGTACATGTAGTTCGAGCCATATAGAGTACATGAAATTAGTACCCAAATATAATTCAGTTATTTAAAGTGGAAGAGCGTTAATCATCCAGGTGGAATCAATCAAGAAACAGAAAACAATAAACCTCGCCAACGGTATTATTCATTTTACAGTCACCAGCGTATCGACATTGACCTTATGCCTTCCTCAGAGTAAAGGTAAGGTGAATTATCGGGATAAATGGGGCCTAGTGGTAATCGTTTGAGAACAAAAACGATTATGAGCAGCGTTAAAGTCGCCGATTCTGCAGGACATGTGGCGCCTTCAGGAGGGTGTCAATGTCCTACACAAGCAAATCTGACGTGACTCTGATAGCGGGGAATCTGACGCAGATTCAGTGCGTTGATCAAATGTTTAAACCTCACCCTCTTCTCGTTATAGAATTACAGAGGCAATTGTTTCGCCGTGACAAGACTAGGCCACAAACAGCTCGTATCACTGTTGACTTTCATCGACACGCAAACGTCAATGTGCTGCCGTGACCCTCCAGATCGCCAGATCTTAACTCGATAGAACATCTGTGTGATGAACTGGACATACGTGCACGATAACGTCAAAGTACCTGGTAGACGACTTCAGAATTGGCCAACGTGTCGCAGGAAAATGGAGAGAAATTCCGCTGTACAGAATCCGTACACTTACTTGTCTTGGCAGTAGAGTAAGTGGTGCACATACTAGTAGCACAATGCTTAATCACACCATGTACGGTAAAGATTAAATAATAGCTTGTACAGATGCAAATATGAAGTTATACTACATGAGCGATTAATAATTTATATCTTTTATATTGTAGTTGTTGTTTGGGTGTGATCCTCCTGTACTCTCTTGCTCTGCCAGCTAAGGAGCACCACGCATGAACCCGGTTTGTTGTGGTATCCAGTTTTTCCTTAATGAAATGTTGTATGTTGCAAGTGTCGTTTAGAGCGGTTTCCTCGCCAATTTGGCTGGCACGCCGTCATATGAGTGAAACAACCGTTATTAACATAATCACTTAAACAAATACACATTAATTTTAGCAGAAAGCAAAAATCAAGAACACTGACCAGATAACCAATACAAATCCAATATGCTAGACTAAAATTTGTTGTTAGGGTTAGGGTTAAGCATTTGATATTCGTGAAAAGCTCTGATTCTGAGCACGATTGTACAATGCATTTATTTGCGTTGATATAAGAATGAAATGGTTCCCTCGAGTGGATCGGTTGATATAATCGTATTCCTTATTTGAAGATTGATTTATCATCGACACGATATTGTCAAAATGAACAGTAATGTTGAATATGCACTAGAAGTTCCATTTTTAGAGCTTAAGTGTGAGATTAAATACCACATTTCAGCATGGCAATAAGGTTCACCCATAACTACGTCAGTAGATGTTTACTGCAATGCACTATGGACGAAATCCCGGCTCAACTGCATAAACCTTTGTATAAGTTTTGTGTTGTGTACGTAAGTTCAAGTTATAACCGGTTCCTCACAATGCCCACAGCGATCTGTTGTGTCAAATCAGTCTGAAATCCGCCATGTTTACTCAATCGACCCCTGGTTTCACCCACAATGCATTATGATAAACAACCGATGACGTAGATATGCATGGAGGCTATTGTGTGTGTCAAACTTGAAGACGTCAACCATGCTATATCAGAAAGTTATAACATAAGTGTTATCTCAATGCATTGAGATATCGGTTTCACCAGTGAAAGTTAACGTAATTTGCCTACTCCTGACCAATTTTCATATTCCATACGTTTTTCATTGTCAACCTTGTAACTAGTATTATAGTTATCGGGGTTTCATCTATAATTCCTAGTTAGAAGTATTAGCCAAGCTGTTAGAGGGTCATAAATCTGTTTTAGTACCTTCGATAATGAAGCATATCATACTAACAGTATCGGAACACATGGAAGGACATCACTTTTTTTTAAGCACGGACACCCAGCTAGACATGGTTATTTAAGGTCTTCGGGTCAGTGTAAAACATTAGTCAATTTGTATTTGTTTGCCCGAAAACAAAGAGTAGTTTATTTGTTTCAGACCTTTGATGCCAAAGGTATTAATTCGTAGCAGCTGTTACAATCGTGTATATTCAGGATTTCTGGTTCTGACAGTTACACTAAACATCCATAGTTAATATGTTTTTAAAACCAGAGATTATCGGAACAATGTAGGGCCTCCATGAAGCAGTCATATTTATCAAAAATAACTACAACATTAGGATGGCCATCCACCCGGGTCAATAATCGGAAGTCAGGCAAAACTCTACAATTCGACATAGCATACATTTGTAGGTCAGTTTGTAGGTCAGTTGGGGCTAAGCAGCAGGGTTTAATGGAAATTTTCCTTGTAAAACTTAGACGCATCTGGCGCTGTGA
>JAVFBZ010102266.1:13462-25255 GCA_032466195.1 Katharina tunicata | reverse complement strand
TCTAACAAAAGCTACAAGTAAGTCTGAATGCCCCTGATGTCATAACAATGGAATGTCTTTACCATTAACATCAAATAAAAGAGAACCATATGAATGAAATGTTTAGGATTTTGCTGTGACATAATACTTGGTATACAGCTCTATTATTTTGAAATACTAATGAAGTTGTTGTAAAAAAATATAAAATGTCTGTAAATGTCTTCGCCGTTATTAAAATGTGTATTTACCGCAATAATTGTCTGTAAACGGTAAAGACTGCATTTTGTGCGTAATTTTTTTTTTTTAATTAATTTTACTTATCGTATTATGTATGAAATTATTTGTATTCATGTTAAATAAATATGGAAAACACACGGCATATATTATCTAAGATGTTTTCCTTGTGAATTTGTTGACTTTAGTCCTGTGCCATAAAAAAATCCAAGGGGCTGTGTTATCCAAGCAAAAGGCTGTTATTAATTTCAATAGTGAAATTTTTTTTTATGGACGCGGCATTACTGCCTTTTAGTTCAAAGGATTGTCACCAGATTTGATAGATAAAATTTGTTCTTGTGTTCTGTGGTTCTCTATTTTCACAGGTGAAAATTTAACACAATGCCTCCAAAAAAGTATAATGCTGAGTCAATGAAGAAACATCGAGAGAAGATTAAATCCAATCATCCAGCTCACCAAGCATATCTACATAAAGAAAGAGAAAGATACCAAAATAAAAAAGAAAGTGGAAAAATTGTCAAAATAACAGATCTTCCAGATTGAGATCAGAGATCATTACGTCGTAAATGCAAAAATGATAAAAGAAAAATACGAAGACAGAGGAAAATTAAGCCTTTTAATACAAATAACATCACACCACCACCGAGTCCCAGAGATAATGCACATGCAAATGAGGATGTCATAAATTCAATGCCTTCAATGCTTTAGCTTTAAAATTAATATACCCATCATACCCCGAAATAGGGAGAGTTGTCCCTTCCGTAATTTTCGTGTTTCTTGAAATGGTAGAGACATAGTGGAATTTGTGTAAATGTATGTAATTTCAACACAAATTTAAATCTAGCTTTGCAGTTTCAACACATACATGATGAGTTTATTTATGAAGTATATAAAGTATAAACATAAGCAAACTACTCACTCAAATTTTCAAGTGTGTCTTTCCCGTTAATTGTCCCTTTCTGCAAAAATGAGCCTGATGCAAAATATATAGTTTTATATTAATGTAGAGAAAGAAAATTGTGCTCGCCTCCACCGTATATACATGTATATGTTAATGATTCGTCGGTTTTATTTAGTGGATATCCCTATGCCAGTGTGATTACTCTTGACAAAACAAATATATATATTTTTCTTTATAAAAGAGAAAGAGAAAATCCTCCATCGGTATTCGAACTCGGGTCTCTGGCTAGCAGGGACAGCGCTCTAACCGACATAGCTACAAAGGCTCAAGGTAGAATGAACACATTTTTATCCAGGTAAAGGCTGTCAGTCTTTCTCTTTCACAGGGACACTGAAATTGTGTCTCTTTTATCTAGATATTACCCACAAATGTGTTTGCTGTTGTGGATTATTCTTAATCTTGTACTGGTATATATTTTTGTATAAATGAAGAGAAAAAAAAATTGTGCTTGGACCCACCGAGATTTGAACTCGGGTATCTGGCTACGAGGGCCAGCGCTCTGACCGACTGAGATACAGAAGTTCACGGTAGAACGATCGAACTTTTATCCAAGTAAAGGCTGCGGATCTTTTTCTTCGGTAAGCACTGACACAGGGACACTATATATATATACTCCCGATACAAGGTCTCTGTGTATGCAAAATTAGTTAAAGGGACAACGTGAAGTCATTTAAATCTCATTTTATTAACATGTATGTACTAAAATGCAACTATGTTGATAGTTTAAAAGGAAACTCTCTGTTTTAAGAAATGACAACGACACTGCACACGTGTGGAGGAATCATTTTCCTTATTCATGAAGATGTAACTGTTGTTCGAGAGAGTTTTGTTTCAAATATCCTTGCTAAATGTAAACAAAGATACATAATTCTGCTCGTGTTAATGCATTAAACAGCTATAGAAACACCTGTTTAAATATTTGTGAATCACTCACAGATCTTGAGTAACAGCTTCATCCCTTTCCACAAGGTCTCCCAACAGTTATCACTGAGTATTTCAGCATTGACATACATATATGTATACATACAATATCCCACCAAACAACTTCTTAAGCTAAAGACACACCGTGGATTTCACGTGTACACATGCCAACACACAGAAACGGCAATCTTAATGAGCATGTGCATTGTAATTTTGATTTTAACCAAGCCATGCTTTAATGATTACTTACCTGATGCCAAACGCTATATTAAAAAAAATGAAACATCGAAGGTTAAACTTACATCCTCTAGCAGGGTGGGGGTATCAGAGTGAACCTTGATCACTGTAGCAGTTGTTTTAGATCAGTTGGTAGTACAATTTGAACGATTCGTTCGCCTGCGCACTTTGTTGCGGAAACGGTACAACAACAACAACCTTCGCATTCGTCTCGATCTCGAGAAAGGTACGAGCCTATTTTAGTATGTAAGGGATATTTAGCTTTTGAAATAAATTTAGTCATGGCTAAGGATATTTTGCTATTTTTTTCTTCCGAGGATTAAGAACACGCTCAATAATGAGATTGTTCACCACATCATTCTAAAACCACTTATTCATGTGGCACTTAAACAATACTACCTTATACAAATATACTGTAGAGTTTTGTTTGATATCGCATCAAACATATCTATTTATTTATTTGATTTAGATTTATTTGAACGCAAAGTTGTACTATTTCTGTGAATATACTTCAGTAAACGGCAATTTGTCTTTACCAGTATATGTTAAACCGGCTACTAATTTTAGTGTTACTAAATATTTAAATGTTATTATGTCTTTTTCTGATCAATACAATTCGATAGCCTTAATTTTAATGGCTTTTCTACATTTTACCGATATATCCCACCGAAACTGTTGTATTTGTTGCGCACTGTGTGAGGAATGGTCGCTGTAGGCATGCTTTGTAACATACCATGCAGAATCCTATGTTATGCCTAAGTAGCAGGCTTTTTAATATTCAAATGAAAAAACGTCGCAACTTATTCATGCTGTGACGTCTTCTAGTCATAAATATTTGTAGATGTCCTATGTATTCATTATCCATTCTTGGGGTGCCAGATCAAAGCGTCTGCACTCACTTAGATGAAATGGCTAGTCTCAAAGACCAATAAAAAAAATGACAGCGGCGCCACGGAAATGAAATGAAGTGAACAGCAGACATCGATCAAAACTGGATAAAAGAAAATGTTAACATAGTTAATGTAATGCTAAGTGGGCCAAGTCAAGATCAATATCAAATATCGAACAGCTGTTTTATCTCTAATAACGAATTGACCATTGATCTATATTTCATAGTAGTTTTGTTCTGTCAATGTTTCGAACATATTGAACTAATTGGTTACGTTCAGTAAATTTACTAACTCAAACGTATTATTGATCAAGCCCTATTGGTATTGTGTACTACATGCATATGTCAATTACGGTGTTTTTTAAATATTCAAACCGCTCGACTGCTCTTGATGTTCAATTTTCTTGTTTGAAATCGTGACAGATACACACGGAAATTACTTGAAGAGAGATTATTGCAGAAAAAAATAAATAAATTAGAAAACCTTCTATTTATTTTTCGGTTTTGTGTTTTATGTACTGTTTCCCAAAGGCTTGGTTTTATTGACGAAACATTTAAGATCCATAGGTGTTCAAGTTTTGTACGTATATAATCAAAGATTAGTTGTAAGATGTTATTGTTAAACTTGAGAGGCGTTTGGCTTTGTACATCATCAATGGTCAAAGATTACTTGTAAGATGGTATTGTTAAACTAGAGAGACATTCGGGAAGGCGTATTTGTTGAAGTCTTCTTCGACATTCCTATTGAATTATTGCTGGTCTACTATTTAACACCACACATCCTTGGGAGACAGAAATCATATATCTTTTCGTGCAAACTTTGGGACAACAGAAAAGCTTCTGAACCTTTACCCATACTACATCTACCCTTGAATGAGCGCGAGAAGCGCTAAGGAGAAAGTGAATGGCTATTGATCACTAAAGATGACCACAGGTAGACATCATCAGACGTGCGAGAAACGCTATCCATTTCACAATAGGAAGTGAGCATTGAACCTTTCTAAAAGCCAATGGATCAACATAGCGACTTGATAAACGTGTATACATACATGTATAATGTAGCTCCAGCTATCCTAATCAGGACAAAGCTCAAACATTATTTAATTCACTTCTATTGTGAGTCTTTACTTCGTCAAATTAAAGAAATGCAAACAATCTAAATTTGGCGACACTATTGATGACAAATATAGAATGATTAACATAACTAAATCGAAACTGGATTTTCAATATATGAGAGAAACTCTTTTATTCACTTTTAGTACATCATTTTAAGGTGACGTCAAACAGTTTTCTTATGATTTTAGGAAGGTCGCATTTGATGGTTTTTATTTTGTCCCACTTGACTGGGATTGGGACAATGGTCAATTTACTACATGTAGCTCAACATCCATTGGCTTGGACAATGTAAAACCAACAAAGGCAACCCTTCCCAATATGGCCACAAGAAAACACATGACAGCCATCCATAAGAGACGCATCTTCTAAAAACCGCTAAAACAAGTTATGTTAT
The DNA here is from genome assembly GCA_032466195.1 of Katharina tunicata. Taxonomy (NCBI): domain Eukaryota; kingdom Metazoa; phylum Mollusca; class Polyplacophora; order Chitonida; family Mopaliidae; genus Katharina; species Katharina tunicata. The sequence goes on along the minus strand of JAVFBZ010102266.1, from coordinate 20,524 downwards.
ACATGGAATTACATAATTGCGCTGTAGGTCAGACAGACGGCCGTTTTAGGCTGGGAAGTTGTGTTTTTAGATCGCTGATTTGCTAATTGCACTCGGTTGCTTAGATAGACTCTTGTAACAGGTATTCTCTTGCTGTTGTTTTACGTCCATTAATAGTTGTTTTTGTTCACTTATGCGACGAATTTGTTAAAGATTGAGTGGAAACGTGAGAGTAAAATGCGCAAAAAGAACTATCCTCCACAGTCTGTAATGCAGGTTTAATTATAATTTGATAGACCAAACTGGATTTCCGGCTGGCACTGTGATATATCGGGTCATAAATGGGATATACTTTTAGCTCAAAAGTTAGCCTACGTGACATTATGCTATTACAATGATCTGAGGAGGACAACATATAGAATATACTATACTAAACAGATTGTCTAATTTCGTGAAGTTCATAAACTTTGGTTACATGTGATTTATAATATTAGAATGTTCCAGTGTAAGCCATACAATGTCATGTTTTATAAAAGCTCAATCCCAAATGCAATTGCCTTAACCTATGTTAGTTGAAGGGTGTGCTTCCGAATGATTTCTGGTCCGAAGTTGATTTAATTACTTTAGTGCTAAAGATTAAAGCTCAGGAAAGAATAGAAGTGTTGAACGAAATCATTATGCCTGGATGCTAAACGGAAATTATTTAGAGATATTGCAGATTCGGTATTGATCGAGAAACAGTTAACAATAAATATAACTTTCCTATCGTGAACTATATTGCTATATGAATTATTTTTGTATGGATTTCTGTTAAATGGATAAAAGAAAAACTTCGTATGATTAAATTGCCTTGTTGGAACGTATTACAACTAAGGCAACCAAACGTATTCTTCTGGGGGCAGTTTCACAGAGCCTTTGCAAATTTACGCACACGAAGTAATTATGACGCGCAGTATAGAAGACATTGTGTCGTCACGACAACTGCCCTTTTGGGGTCGGTTTCACAAAGCGTTCGCAAATCTACGCTTATTCAGTTACTATGACGCCCAGTGTTGACGGTATTGTGTCGGCTTATTGTTTTACGCCAATCATAATGTTTAAACTATAAATTTGAAAACTATTCACCCTTTTGGAACAGGATAACACGATAGTTAAGGCTATAATTAAGACAGCTGTTGACACGTTGTGTGTACGTTTATCATTAATATACTTCATATCAATAGCTGACATAATTTTAGACACTTCATATCACCGAGAAATCAATCAAATGAGAAATGAGTCATTTTTGATTTTGCCATTGTAATTGTAAACTGTGACGTGGGAGTATTAAGTGTGGTTTTGTATTATACTCATGTGCAACCACTGTACATGCGACTCTCAACGGATGGGCAACGACCAGAAACACTGTATCGCATGATAGCATATATATTTTCTCATTTTTTCATTTAAGCATATATTGACCATTTTAAAGACACTCAAGAAGGCTAATAGATTTGAACACCTACATGTACAGTTAATAAGACGGTAATAAAGTGCGAATGTTGTTGGTCAGACTGTTGTTTGAAATACTCGGTAAAGGATGATGGAAAGGCATAAGGCATATCCATGGATTTGTAAACCACGAGAAGAGAGCAATAGAGAGAAATATTAGAAAGAGTAAGTATTTTCAAGTCATTAAATAGTGGAGATGTATGCGACAGGCCGGTAGAGAAAAATAATGAGAAGTTCATTTGTTACCCCATAATGAAACTCCATAATTAAATTAAGGAATATTCAAAGAATAATATTATTTAACTTTTTGTATTAACAACATTGTGTATCTATTTAATTATACCTATATTTCTTGAAATCTTTTTACGTATACAGTTTATATGGAATTTCCAGTTGAAAGAAGTTCTTAGTAGGATTCCAAGGAATTTGTTAGACGAAACACGGTCAATGTGTTCGTTTCGTAGAGGTAGTGGTGTCAAGGTGTGTCGCGTCCTGTATTTTGAATAAGCATTAATTTCATTTATAATGACCAACGACAATCGATATGCACATAGCCATTCACAGGCATGCTCAAGTTAAAAAAACAACATTTGTTCATGTGCTGTAGTTATGTCGATGTCTGATAAGACACAGCTTGTATCGACAGCAATGGAGTAAAGTCTAAACTGACGGATTGGACAATGATAAGTTAGATACCGGTATTCATATATTCTACAGGCTGTGAGACATCATATGACATATTACTTCAGTGGAAGTTCTGTTGAACACTGTTACGATCAAAATAATATTTGTGAATGTGCATGTGTATGTTTTAATCGACTGTTTAATGACAAATACGTACACAAACTTACCTATTGTTGAGGTTGGAGGCTACCTGTTACCTAGCTGAGTCCACCGACAATCGACAACATTGTCTTGTAGATAATATCTTTATAAAATTCGAATCAGACGACTTACATTTTTGTCTTTTTATTACTGATACAACATACCGCTTTATCTTTTCATAATTTCCACATCCTTTCTTCAGAGATAAACATAGGACGTGAACAAGCTACATATCCTTTATTCCAGATGAAAAAAAGGAAGGTTTAACCCTTTATGAATCTTCAAGATCTACAATTTCCAAAATCAAGCAATTGTATTTCTTTACAATGATAAATACATATATATATGTTAATCGCTGTGGATTATAATTATATTTCTATACATTTATACAAAAATATATATATATGCCAGTACCAGATCATTTTAATAACCCAAAACAACAAACAAATTTATGGGTGATATCTAGAAAAAAGACATTACCTCAGTGTCCCTGTGTCAGTGTTTACCGTAGAGAAAGATTCGCAGTCTTGGTCTGGATAAAAAACACAATTGTGAGCCTCTGTAGTTTAGTTTGTTAGAGCACTGGTCCTTCTAGCTATACACCCTAGTGGAGGCAAGACAATTTTTATTTCTCTACATACATACAATGTTCATACACATACAAGCACTCATAAATTGCTGTAGTCACTTTTCGCATCATTATACTTCATCAAACTGAAGCATATACATGAATGCCCAGATAGTGTTCACTAGCAAGTTCCCAAAAAGCATGTACCAGCATGAAGAATGACAGTTCAGCCCTAAATTCACACGAGAAAACTTGTTTCCAAAACGGCTCTAGCCAGTTGTAGCGATTTAGTGTTGCTTGTTGGAAGATTTAAAGCAAAGCTTCTTTCGATTTCTTGGCCCATGGGACCACCAAATAAAAACCGGCCATAATAATAATAGCATGGGGAAATGTCTAAATACTAAGAACAAAATGTATATGGCTTGACATTCAGGGCAATTGTGTCACATTCAAATCACTGTGAAAAATAAGTATCCCAGAGTGTCTTACTCAATGCTATAAGACACAAATATATTTTCTATTATATGACTTCGAAGGGTGACAAGAACTCATATTCAACAGCTATTAAAGCAAGAGTTTATTCCCGTGTTTGCTGCATACGGGTATGAAAACTGAAATGCTCTTCTCACCCCATGTACATACTGCACTTGTCCAAATCTTGTTTTTAAATAAATAATGTATTTGTATGTTCACTGAAGATCATCCTTTTGTAGGAAATCCAGTGTGTTGTGGAGTATGCATGAAATCCAAACAATCCCAGCGACACGCAACTGCCAAAGGTTTGCGTGGATCCACAATCAATATACTTCAAGGGCTTCACCAAGATAACATTTGGCTCATTAAAGTTCAAGGCAAAAGATATCAAATGCACTACTTTCAATAGTTATGTTGTGTGACAGAAAATCGAACAAAAGGTCTCTAACCGATATTAAGCAAAGATTTAATTTGATTCGATTATGTTCATTCCATTAATGATGACCTCTAAAAACACCCTTAACGACACTTGCAACAGACAAGGAGGTCACAGAACAAGGAAAGGACTCAAGTCACAAAACTAAATCGGCACCCTGATGCACCTAAGCTATGAGAGCACCGAGAATTTTATAAACAAATGGCAAAAAAGGTATCAGATGTTCGTTCGTTAAGAAAACTACTCTGATGGATTTACACACAAACAAGCATTGAGGAATATCGCCGTCAGACTAATCAAATACTAACAAACATCATGGTAAATAGCGTTTAACCGAATATGATAATGCCATTAGGATATACATTTAGCACCATATTTCTTGAACCCAGACTAGAATGACTGTACGATATTGACACAAAACATATAATATTGATATGACATGACATTGTGAATTTGTAATTGTGAACAATACATCGTTTTGTGACAGTACTTAGTTTAACACAGACAACTTTTCTTGGCACCATTCTCCCCCTGGAGGTAGAAAAGCTTTTAGTCTCATTTCTATGTGGGCGCAACCTATGCTTTTACACTCCAATAGTACGATACTAACGAGTTTTTGGCTTTGAAGATGAACTCTTGTGTACCATACCTCTAGAAATGTTGTTTTAGGATTTGATTAAATGCATTTGAATAAGTAACCGACAGATGATAAGGTCATTCTTATGCCAAAATAAAGTGTACCATATTCAAACAGTATTGCGATGGCGCAGATAGCATGGATACCCTAGTTATCGCCTTTCTCTACTGATGTTTGGGGCGTCTTGTTACTTTGGAAAATAATTGTATCCATTTCTGTAAGGGCTTCTCCATTAAGTGGACAGCTGAGGCGTTTCAGATGGATAAGACGAGCTAACCTTGTCTGAACGTTGTAGGGTCTCTCACATCATATCTACTTCTGCCCGAATTTATTTCACACGCTGTCTACTTCTCATTCCATTCTTTTCATAAAACGTTGATAGTGGTATGCTCTGTTGGAAAACGAAATGATACACACGCCCTAAGAGAATATTTGTTATCTTCTAATTTGATATAAATTGATTTAAATTTGTAGCCATTGCTTCAGTTGACGATTTAGTAGCGTATTACCCGGGAACAGCAAATTGAAATGTAAATATTTTAGGTTTTGAGGAAGAATCTGATGCCAATTCGGTGCACTGGCACAATTCTTAAACCTCACTTTCAACTCGTCATAACCGACAGATTGAATGGCTTCAGCACAACAACGCATGACAACAAACTATCATGCAACTGTTCACTTTCTGGAAAACGCAGACGTCACTATGCTTACATGAATCTCAAAATCAACAGATCTTAACCCGATAGAACATCTGTAGGATGAGCTCGATAAACGTCAACGTACAATGCAGAGGCTTGACCAGGAAATGACCAAGGAATTCCACAGGACCGGATACTAGACCTAAGATTGTTTCATGGACAAATTGAGCAGTGATAGCATGTTCCATCGACGGATGGAATAGTGATGGCAGCACGCGTTGGTCACACCAGTTACAAATTGAAACGCCCCTGGTGGGCGTGTGTGAGTTTTTACTGGACAGCTGATACATTTTAAGTCAGCACATTAAACATTTGGAATATATTGTACATGTATGCCTTTTTACTAAGGGCTTATTGCTTATGTTACCCGTGTGTCCAGACATCGTGCTCATCCTGCATAAAACAGGGCCTGGTCCGCATGTATATGTAAATGGAAGGATTCAGACTTTAAAGTGAGTGTTTTGCAATTGTAATCGACGACAACATCTGAATGGTCTTACGACCAAAGATACCACGAATAAAACCGCGTGATAAATAGAAACGCTATTCGCCATTAATTAAACCTTTCCTTTCACAGCGATTGATTAATGATTTTATATAAATTATCTCGTCGAACCAGACAAGCTACGTATATGTTGTAACAATAAACATTTTATTCATGGGTTGGTCGAGCGAAAACTGAAGAGTGGGTTAAAGTGTCAAATATCAGGGGAATCTATTTCCAGCTCTTCGATCGACTGTGGTAGTAATTATTGTTAAATCGTTTGCAGACATCCTGAAATTCCACTGATCACATTTGTAAATACTCCTGCATAAGTGTAACTGCAAAACAGAACAAATAATTACTTTAAAAATATGTTACGGCACTTCTTCTGATTGAAATATGTAACTCAAGTAATGATATATTTCAGTATTTCTCCTGTATAGTTCAGTAACTTTTTCTATCAAAGGAAAATAGGCACCTGATGTTCCACCTCAATAGTAACGCTTTATTTAAGACTGAATACCTTATACAAAAGAAAAGAGAGAAAAAATTCATTGTCGTTGAGCTTAGTGCTATAGACTTACTGAAAGAGAAAGACAAAATAAACTACAAAGCACGGAACCAAAACAACCAAGTCAATTTATTGATTGGGCTACTGTACGGAGAAGAACATTGAGGACAACATGATTATTAATAAAATACATGCTAATTAATGAATTTAGACGTTTACCTCCGCATGATTCGGCATCTTTTTCTGATAAAGTGCTGGCGCAGAAACAAGACTAATTCATATAGCATTGTGGAGCTGAACAAAAAGATAACAGAACTTTACGTCCATATGAAATCGGAACTTCGATGTTGATTTACACGAGAACTGACTTGCACAGAGATCTAGCCCGCTATATCAGTACATTTTAAAACAGTTTTGTCACCCATAGCGTTTTCCATAAATTTTAGTGCTCACCGAGAAAGTGTTAATAAAGGCCTTTGTAAACGTGTCGTATTATTTCCTGTTGTAAAAGTTAAACAACATGCAAATAAATAAAATTGTAAGTGCAGGTGCAATAAGGCAAAAATAAAAAAATAAATCAACCTTTCAGTATGAAGCGTGAGTAACTTTCTTTTCTTCTTTTCCTTTAGTGTTTGCGCTCACATCAATTACGACACCGTACGTGAAACATCCGCAATAGTAAGAAAAACGCACATACTTGTAATTCGAACTGCGATTAGGTTTGTATGTGTTTTTTTTTTTTGTTTGGCTGTCCAAACAGTGTATAAAGCAAGAGCTTTGCTGTGTCTACATAATAACTGTATACTTCTAACACCAATCATCTACATTTAAGGACTGACTAAAATAAAAACTACGATGCACGAGTACTACTTGCAATGTTTTACGCTTGCCTTTCAGATGGCCAGCTGTAATTCGGATCCAGAATGTTGCGGCATGTCCAACTAGACGAGGAAATTTTC
>JAVFBZ010102266.1:0-13362 GCA_032466195.1 Katharina tunicata | reverse complement strand
ACGCTTGCCTTTCAGATGGCCAGCTGTAATTCGGATCCAGAATGTTGCGGCATGTCCAACTAGACGAGGAAATTTTCAGTACAGATGTGTTTTAGGCCTTTATATTCCTAATATGACAATGTCAACTTTAAGGTTAAAATGCATTCAGCATAATGAGGACATAGTATATCAGACCAGTATATTGTGTGTGTGCGTTTTGTTTTTCCTAAACATATTTATTTCAATTGAAGTACACTTTAAGCCCAAGGCTTATACTGTTTACATTATAAATAAATTGACATTAATCAATGACAAGTTTATATACACAGAAAATAAATCCTAATTCTTCATTTAAAATTTAAATAAATTAAACAATAGCAATAAATTAAAGAAAAGAAATAGAGAAGTTAGTGTAGTACATTAACAGTATTACATATAGGGTATGGCGGGTAGGATGATATCAGTCTTGGATAGTTGGGGGAGAATGCTCAGAAAAAACGTGTTGTAGAAGAAATGAATTTGCAAACACTCAATAAAATCTACTTTTAATTGCATTGTAAGTTTCCACAGATCTATATAACAGGATATTTTTGCTAATAGTATCCGTATATCCACTAAGTTGCATATCTTCTAGCATTTTTTGGCGCTGTAAATGATGTAATGGACAAAGCAAAAGATAATGGTCAGCTGTATCAGAGGGAGGTCCACAATTACACATAGCTGAGTCCGAAACAAAATTATTAAAAAGATCGTCGTGCAGGGAACTATTACAGTTTCTCATGCGACAGAGAATGATATTGTGTAAGCGATCAACCATGTAATACCATGATGGATGTTTGTTTGTTGAGTCTAAACATCTGGAAAATCTTGGATCGGAATTCTAGATGATCAGTTATGTTTTTAATATTGTATTGTAGACAGCTCCAGTCAGGAATAGTTGTAGAGAAAAATATTTACTAAAGGTAACTGTTTTACATCAATACATGTAAGTGAACGACCTTTGAGGATAGGGATTTCTAGAAGGGACAGGTTCTGGCAGTTTTTGTATATAAGTTAATATTTGTTTTATCTGTAAATATTTGATGAAACGCCCACAGACAATGAATCTTGCGACGCTAGCTGTATGAAATCCAGCCTCTTCGTAAAGAAGTGAGCTGGCCTCACTCTTGGTTAAACCGGTGATTATTCAAAGACAACCTTTCTGTAGAAATTCCAAAGCATTTAATTGGTATTCTGTAAGATTGTCCCGGACTATGTCGGCTTACTCTAAAGAAGGCCTTATAAATGTTTTGTACATAATTTCTCAGGATTTTCGATCGAGTCGGTACTTCACAACTCGAAATGAGGATATTTTTGCATGGGCTGAGTTATTAAAATATTAATATGATTTGTCCAGTTTCCAATACTGTTGACAGTTGGGCTTAAATGTTCAGAAAAGTCAATATCATTACCCATGAAAGATACTTTCAAAGTTGAGGGTTGAAGACGTCTGGAACATAATAATGTCTTAGTTTTTGAGACATTTAACGAAACATACCAGAGGTCAGCCCTTGGTTCTATAGACTGTCGGTCCTGGTCAATACAATTTGTAATTTCTGGGTTTAGCAAATTGTCTGACATAATATACAGGCAGGTATCGTCAGCAAAAAAATCTGACATTATTAAGTATGATGCTGGGGAGATCGTTAATATAAATACTAAAGAGAAGTGGCCCGAAGACAGACCCCCGCATATAAGTCTTGTTTGCGATTATGTAAATAGCTGGAGAACCAGTTTAAACATTTCCGTCTATACCCAGATTGCAAAGTTTGGCTAGTAAGCCTCTGTGTCACACGCGATCAAATGCTTTAGATATATCAAAAAAGAGAAATACGATCTCGTTTCCATAATGAAGAGCATGAACTAAGTCACACATGTGTGTGCGTTTGAAGAAAGAAGGACGATTACTGACACAAAATTCCTCTGAGCAAATGTTTTGTAACATCTTGTTTTGCTTACTGTGATTATGTTTGTTGTCAGTAACGTCAATGGTGGGTTCGTTACCCTTTGGGCTGACACGCAGTCTTGATAGTCACGTACATGTATATTTAAGAACGGTGTCCCACTCCAACCCAAAAAACTGAAATTCTTTGCCGTTCAATATGATTATACTAAACAAAATGCGGAGACTACAACTGGGATCATTTTATTCTCAACTTGCTTAGTTAGCACCTGTCTAAAGAAGAAAGCGTCTGTAATCATGGGAATTTTTATTTATCATCGTATCTCAGGGGCGTGGAGCAGTGGATACCATTGGAATTACAAGGAATGTTATTCGTGCCACATTAACCAGTTCGAATTCAAAGCTAGTGACTAGATGGTATAGATATTTTGCAACCAGTAATTCTCTAGGAAAGACGTTTTATGCAATAAAGGACAGATATTGTACTTGGCATATATATAAAACTCATACTTTTATAACTGTAACAGAGTAGTCCTGTAAGTGACACAGAAGTGAAAACGCAGATGAACACACTTTGTCTGTGCTGGAGAGGTTGTTTAATTAGTAAATAATCCGAGAGCTTCAGTATGTATTTAAAACGACAATAACCATCAGGCAATTAGTGAACATGATATCCCACTTTAAACCGTTTCTATTAACGCCTAACTATAAATAATAGAGCAAAATGTACGTAGAAATACAGATGTACACATGTATGTGCATTAAACTGGATGACGAACGTCCTATTTATGCTCCTATTAAAGTGTAATGTTCAGCGATCAATGTACATTCGCCTTGGATCGGAATATGCATGTACCCGGTTAGCACCGGATTCATTTCACTATGCCCTGTTATTCAGCACTGGTTAATGCTAGATGGGCAGTAAACTAAGCGATTACGACTATAAAGTACTTCTTATACTACCCAAACGACTCAACCACTTTCAATTTCCGCGCAGGTACAAATTCTGTATTCTTAACAGGTTAGATTTAACAATCTGGTGCGATTCTGTGGTTTTAACGTAAATAGTGTGTTCTCTTAGATTTCAAAAATGATATAAACAAATAAATGACACTCGGAACTCCTAAAGAAAACACGAAGACCTGACAGATATCAGTGGCTCGATGTCAAATTATTAATAACGAACTGGATTCACTAACACTGATACATGCAAGTGAATTTATAAGGGGATAATTGTGTATTGATCATACATGTCAACACTGTCGCTTTAGTTGAATAAAAATTCATTGGCATTGAATAAGCGGTTAGTAAACCGAATCTAATTAAGCATTGTGTGGAAAATATTAGACATATATACACGTATGTGTTAACATATTAAGATAGCCAGCCGTTACAACTTTACTTGAATGAAAAGGACAGGAGAGGGTTACAGATTGAATTCTCGATATTAATCTTTATCACGACTAACATTGACCTCGCATGTTTCTACTGTTGAATCATTAATTGTGTTCTGGTAGCACTCAGTTTGACCCAGACAACTTCTTCTCGCTCTATTTCCGTGCGATCACAGTTGATTTTTAGAGAGGCTTTTACACTCTCATACCGTATGTCTGTGCAATAAATGCTATTAAATGTCCTTAGTATATCGGCGTTTTCGGCTTTGAAGGTCTGTGAAGGTTTTAACACGCCTCCAGAAATGGGGTTTTGGCTTTGGTATGTGATGCAAATAACAGGAAGGCATTAAGGCTATTCCATGCAAAGATATTTATCACAGTCCACAGTAATTGTAATCAGTGGTGTTTTCCCCCTTGTAGCTCTTTAATTATTTTACTTGTTATATAACAAATATGGTAAATAATATATATAATGTAAATACTATTTGTCTAGTAATACAGATATGGTGGGTGTGGCCAAAAAACTATATCCTAGACCAGAGGGGGGATTTTTTATTAGCCACCGCCTAATCTAGTACGTCCTATTTCTTCAGTGATCGATCATACAACGAAGCACTGGTATATATTGTGCATGTAAATTTGGTAATCTAATACGATACCATTTTTCCGATGGTTGTTGGTTGCTCTGTGTTCTTATCAAATGGCGTCCATGTCTATTTCCAGTAATGTTGGGGGGTGCTTTCTTTTACCCATTAGAATGGCACACTGCCATATAAGTGAAAGAATCTTAAGTAACGTGCAGAATCAAATCAAACAAATGTTTCCGAAAGCTGAATTTGAATGCACCATCACTTACACCATCAACATCTGAAAGGAAAAACAAACAGTACCTAATTTGACGAATAGTGTCTTACATTCGCAAACAAACAACGATTGTTCAAGACAGTTTTTTTTTATAAGTTTAAGTGTCGAATTCATTATATAGACAATACCGTCTTTTCGAGCTACCTTAATGTTTTCGCTTGCAGGTCACTTAACGGTCAACTTTTTATTATGTTGTCGTGGCTTTACAGGTAACGATCGGTTCATAAATGTCTGCAATACATAACAAATCATATGTTTCTTATACTGGAATACTATTCATTTATTTATCACTACTGAAAATTTCCTATTTTATCTGTGTGACTATTCAGTCGTTATCCGTAGCAAAGCAATAACATGACAACCTTTTCTACGTTTAAAGAAGTTGTCTGAACAGTTTATTGTGCAAAACGCTTCGGATTTGATGCTGGTTATATGATTGTATTTTTGACAAAATTACAAGACCTACAGAAATGGGCAACTATATTAGTTCGCATCCTAGTTTCAGACATGTAATAAATTAATTCTACAATATATCATTTTAGCACATTTTAAAACATGAACAGATTTGTAGGTGCAGGTGTAGGTTGTGCGCATAACTCGTCAGGCATCCTATACAGAATTTCTGTTAGTTTAGTGTTTCCCGTAAGCCAGGCTTTAGTTATCTTATCCTGAAGCCTTTTCTACGTGGCTCAACAATAAGAAACCTTGCCGACAATATGAAGTTATTTATCATTGTAGCTGTCGGAAGGTAGTCGCCATCAGATGAAAGATAAATGATATTTGTTTCACATTAACATGGAACGAATTGAATTTGCCTGGTGGCCAATAAGTCAACTTGACCATTAGGAAAACATCGATTCACATATTGGTTACCTATTATTTTTTTCCCAAGAAAAGACCGTGGTCGTGGAAATGGCGCAATAATACTATGTTGGTGAATCAGATTTCCCATGTTAGAAACATTATTCAACAGAATATCGAATTCATATTAAATCATCTTTGTTGCTGCTGTCAAGGCTACGCACTAAATAAACCGGGAGCTTAATGAGTTCACGTGAAAATGCAATACTTCACACGGCAAAATTTAACGACCGGAAGATTCTTAGCACAGAAACCTTGGTTTTACACTTGCCTCATCCAGTCAGGAAGAGAGTTTAATACTTCAAGGTACAATTAAGAATTGGATCCAGTTTGTTGTGGCGACACCATTTTTCCGATATACATGTGTGTGGCATTTGATAATTTACAACTGCACTTTGAATAGACTACAACATGACATCTGTTTCCATAAATCATAACTGAATGGAACGATCAAATACTGAATGGAACAATCTAAGAGGCAACGTGTAAAACACAATGAGATCAATAAACCCGCCACGTATGGGTTTAATATTGAGTTCTCTGTATATTTTTTTCCCAAATGAAAATCAAACGCGATTACAATATTACTTGATACTAAACAACTGACGATTATTTCTAATTCACCTAACCACAATGAAATTGTTGAGCATAAGCAAAACATTGCATTGTGTTAATTGTGTGAAGATAAAAGATAAAGAAAATAATGGCTTATGTGAGATTTAGAAGTTCTGCAATGATCCAAATTGTGGAAGAAAAGAAGATTTTTGTAATTGCTCTCACCAGGATATTTGTTGTGTAGGTGTAGTATCAGGGTTTGTTGATCGTCTGGTACCCTATTCTCAAAAAAATTCATTACGGAATGTTCTGCTCACGATCATCAGGCCGGAGTTTCAAAGGCTTTCACTTGTTGGAAAGCCAGGCAATCACAGCGATACTCAACCGTCCAAGGCTTACGTAGATGGATAATCAATAAACTTGAGTAGCTTAGCGTGGATAACTTTTGATTTGGAAAAGCACCAGGCACAGAATATCATATATAGTGTGCCAAAATGGCTGAAATAGATCACATGCTTTGCCACCTACAATGTAAATGTATATGAATCAAACGCATGACGACTTTTATAGTTGGATTCACTGGCATACTTTACCGTGGACACCAAATGTTGTTATTTGCCAAGCACTTGTTTTATACATCAATAGAACCACTTCTACATGCGATCAATTGTGTTAATGATAAAATCGGAGCCCAATTCACCCTGACCTCTTCCGTGATGATACAGTTGATTAAGCTTTAAGCTTTGACTGAACTCCATTTTCATGCTTGTCAGTTGTTCAGAGTGGGAGCCGCTATCAAGCATAACTGAAATGTGTTATGACTTTTTGATCTGGAGAGTATGATGATGGGTATAAAACGTATGCAAACACATGAATGGCCCACTGAACTGCTGGTAAACACACGATGGGACCCTGTAAGGCGTAAAACCCCAACCAAACAAAGATCAGGCAAACAAATATTACCCCGATTAATATACAGAGATCAACAACAAGGGTGATAGGTGAAGCTGTCGGGAAAATAGCTATAGTCACATTAAATACATAACACTCAGTGACCGGTATATATGGTTATTTGGCCAAATGAAATGTACTAAATTGAGTTCTGGAAAAGTGAGCTTGCAGTATATCTAGTTGTGCTAGATTAATAGCCGTTACCGCCTTGAATGAAAATGGATTGATTGATGAATAGAATTTGCGACATTGATCTTTGCACAGCTAATATTGATTGAACATGACCTTTGTCTTTTTAGTTTTGAACTGAAGACAATGTTCTGGCAGATCTTAGTTTGACTCACACAATTTCTCATCACCCCATTTCCGTGTTGGTTGAAAACAGCCTTTTAACTTTGTCTCGTTTCTGTGTGATTTAGAAAACTTGAATAAGAAATAGCTTGGCATCAAGATTATTCTCATGTCAATATGTGTCAGTCTACAGTAATAGTGGTAAGGTGGTATGGTTCCCTTTCTATATTATTCTATATTCGTTGTGGTCAATATCGTACTACAGGCAATTTCACTTATGTCAAAACTGTGTACTTCAACACATAACAAGAAATTAAGCACAATCTCGAAACTGTGAAAGCGTTATCGTGCTTTGCAAAAAATATCTTCCAGTGATTCTGAAAGCATAAGTGATTGAAAAACCCACCCCTTCGCCAGACGGTGGATAAGTTAATAGAAATCCGGCAATGTAGTGGATGACATTTCCCAAAACAGAAATAGCGTTCCCGTATATGTAGATTATTTTTAGCAAATATGGAATTGTGAAATTGAAACGAAGATGTCAATGTGACTTTTAATAAAACTTTAGTAAAATATCAAACTAAACCAATGACGCATTTAGTTATTATTTGTGTACACTACATGTATATCGGCACTTTGTCGCTGCAGCATCAGGAAACCTCATATGTCCTTTTTTTGCATGTTTTATTGCGAAAATAGACGGTGGATAAGTTAATAGAAATCCGATAATGTAGTGGATGACATTTCGCAAAACAGAAATAGCGTTCCCATATATGTAGATTATTTTGAGCACATACGGAATTGTGAAATTGAAACGAAGATGTCAATGTGACTTTTAATAAAACTTTAGTAAAATATCAAACTAAACCAATGACGTATTTAGTTATTATTTGTGTACACTACATGTATATCGGCACTTTGTCGCTGCAGCATCAGAAATCCTCATATGTCCTATTTTTGCATGTTTTATTGCGCAAAATGGATTAGTTGAATATAAGATGTGTTAACTAGAAAACGAACAAGAATGACTCAGAAACCCCCGGCTTCTACCGGGTAACATTTACAAGGAATTGCTCGGTATTCGTCACTGTAACACATTGCTCATCATGGCCCTGGTCTATGTGCGAGCATGAAATACTTCTCGACTTTGTTTTAATGGATAAATGCAACAGCACGGAAATTGAATGATGTGAACATGTCTGGGTCGACCTTCTTCAATTGTACAAATTCATCAATCACACGTACATAAAGTAAAGGTAGACATATAATGTTTACACATTCTAATGTGACGATTCCTTTGATCAGAGTGGACTTTATTGATGTTCCCTTTGATCGTATCCACTCAGACATAGAATATTGTAAGTGCCCTTCGGTTACAATTGTAAGCACCCAGTTTCAAATGTTTCACTATAAATTATCGAAAGATTTCCCAATGGATTCTAGCATAGTGATATTTGTTTGTACAGGATAAGCTAGTCTGGACAAATGGAAACATAAAAGCTACAAAAAAGAGCAATTCTAAATCAGCGCAATGTGTTCTCCGCGCTGTCCGACTCTTACCTTTTTGCCAAAGGATAATTGTCCAGTATCAACAATTGTTTGTGGCGTTATAACTTGATCATAATATTTGAAGTGTTGAACACTGCCGTTGGGCTAACAAATTTAGCAAATTTCCTAGCTATTCAGGAAGCTTCTATAATTTTGCCGCCATCTCGAAACTCACGAATACAAACAACCACAAAAATATACATATTAACGCCTTGGTGAAACTACCCCAAAAAATGCTTTATGCTTTTACCATCATCGTCATCTGGGTGTTTGAACATTGAGTTCATTTATGCGGATCATATTTCCATAAAGGCCATGGTTCTGTGCAATTATTTAAACTAAACTATTTTAGTGTGTGTGGGGGGGAGCGGACAGGAATGTTAACCCATATAAAATATTAACTTTCAGTTGTGTCCAAAGCGGATTGATCTTATACACACACGAATTTTTATTTACTTGAACTTTTTGTGCCAATTTAGTACTTATCATTATACTATGCAACAACAAAAGCAGAAGATACCGTTGAACACCCTCGATGGCCACTTTGTAAACGTCACATGGACTTTTATACATAGACATTTGTTTTCTGATAAAAATTACTTTTTTATTTCAAAGATGCGTTTTAGGAAATTCAATTGAGTGAAACATGTTGTTAATTGACAGTACCCTAGTACGTCGTACTTAGGTGTTGCCCTTATAACACGGATTTCGTACTACGAAACCCGTGTTATAAGGGCGACACCGTCAAACTGACGATTAATGTTGTTGAATTACAGATTAGTCGTATGGTAAAAGACATAAACTGTTGAGCTTTTATTCACGCTTATACCTAATAGGAAGGGTATCTTTCCAAGAGAGCTAATACAAGTGATTTCGCGGTGTTTGTATGAATGTCACTTTGTAATGTGTAATGTGGGTAGCGTCAGTTAGATTGGAAAATTGAGACTTAGGGTTGCTTCATAAATGAAGAAATGATGCTGGCTAGTATTCTGGATGTGTTCAGGTTTTTCATTTCACGTTATGACAATGGCCATATTTAGACAGAGGTCATAAAACAGGCCCCGCTTAAAACAGGCCCCTTTACGTACATCCATGGAGTTAACGTACTTGTAAATGATCCTATCATTTGAGAGAAATCGAACTTCGCTCACACAAATCATCTGTTTTATTCATTTGTAATTATTCAGGGGGTTGTGTTTGTGTATTTTTTTTATGTGTGTGTGTGTGTGTGTGTGTGAGAGGGATAGATATACCCAGCCAACTTTGCATCGTTTTATTTCTCGGATTGTTGCTCATAAACCCATTTGATAATAATTATTCTGTTTATTTATGTTGTTTTTGTCTTACAATCTCTATGGAGTACTTGCGATTGTGGAAACTCTTTCTGATGTTTGGGTTTGCCTCCGTATTGATATCAACTTTCTTTTGACCAATCATATAGTTAATGAAATATACTTGGAGTTTAAGGTAATATTTATTTCCTATATTTATGTCACCTTTGCATTGTCCTTTATTGGACAATCAGAAGTCGGCGATTAAAGTAAGTTACCTTATTTATTATTATATTGTATAAAATCGATTAAATCAAACCGTTCACACCTTTTCATCTAATCAAATGAAATCAAGTCAAAGGCTTACCGATATTAATCGTCGTAATGAATATGGATCAAATGTATTCATATTGTTATTGCTAGATTTTTTTGCTTTACATATGCATGAGAATCATTTGATATTTATAATAATAATAATAAAAGTAATAATAACTTTATTTAGTCTGGGTAGCACAATTAGCTATGTAATGTGTCGCTTACAGTCGTTATACGACGAAATTTCAACATGGCTCTCAGATATGATTTGTGGATAGTATTTATTAACTAAAATATTTAATCCAAAATTGGATTAATTTAGCATCCAACATTTTCATGGATTGGATTCATGTTGTAAATTATCGCTTAATTTACTTGTAATTATTGGCAAAAAATAATTTTGATAATATCAGACTCGACTGTATTAATGTCGCTGAAACAAAGTTGTTGATCTATCTGGATAGTTTATTTTATTGCGACATTGGCTTTCCAATTGTAAATATTCAAATTCGATTTGGGTTTCACTAGAAACAGTGAACGTTTTGATCATTTGAATTAATGTGGTTGAAAGTGAAACTGAAATTGCAGTTGTCATTTCACTGCAGCAGACGCTGCACCGAATTCCGCACAAAATATCTGATATTAAATCATAAATATGAGAATGTGATATTGTAAGCAGCAACAACAAAATCTACTATCTGGACCTTTTTATATTTTATTCAATATAATCAACTATTTCCTGATAGAAGTAATGTTCAAACAGATAACGTATCCGGTTTTTATCTCTACTGGCCCAGTTAACATTAAATATTAGATCAGACCCTTTGGTACATTCGAGCGTTTCCGGTTGTACTGATAGTAAGCTCAGAGGCAAAGGCACTCTTTACAACACCCAGTTCCGCCTAACTAACTAATCTAATTTAATTTCCGAGCTGTTACACTTGATTAGTCAAAACAAAAGGTTGGAGCGAATGTATTGCCAGGTTTAACGATTAAAGTGGTAACTATTATCAATCATGACTAAGGCTTTTGTTACAAGTCTGTGAACACCCTTTTATAGAAGAAAGATACAAACATGTACCCAATGATACCATTCAATGTATGACCGATGGATCTTCTAATGAAAGCCAAATGGCACAACAGATATCCGCAGCTCGCTGCTCAATTAAATAACAGCGTGATGGGATTTTTGTTTTAAATTGTGTACGGTATCGCACAAGTGGCGTTTAAATTGAGACTTAAACGTGTTTCCAGGTTTTCGTGGAAGTCTCGACATCAAAGAATGATGAATAACAAATGACTTAAGACGACATTCCAGCGTTTATCATTCCTATTATTACCCATCTGTATGCCTCTAAAATAACCTTTTTTCGATCCATGAAACCGCAGTACATGTATGCCTCGTGTTCAAACGTTGAAACCCCACTGATGTATGCATACATGTTGTGGGAATCAATGTTCGGTCCATTGATTTAATTCAAACCATGTCAAATCGAAGTGGCATGTATTTTATGAGTGGGTAGTAGTAATGTATGTTGCCGCTTAACTTTTTACAGGTGTGTCTGATGTTTCCAGACAACAATTTATTGATGTGATTGAAGTTACAATTTATCAGCATTAGTCTCCCGCTTTGGAAGCATTTCTTTAAGTCCGGATCACACAATACACGATACTAACCATCAATGTGATTGATTGAAAACCAACACGCATACCACAACGAATGCCCACAAGAGAAATGGGTTTCATGCGAGAACTTCTGTAGCCCGAGGTGTTCCAGTTGCAGTGATACCACTTTACCAGATGTATCAAAACCGAATACAATGCTTTTATTTATATTGTCTTGACACTTATTTATACTCTAATTCACAAGTACTACAATTCATAAAACAGTGGTCGTTTGTTCTTATTGTTGTCCTCGTGTCGTGCAGCGATGGTTAAAACGTAAATTGCATTCATACGATATTAATGCAGCTTGTCGTTCGTAACAGAAAATGTAGAGCAAATAGTTGATACGCGATATTAATCAAGGTGTTGTGGTATTCTTTAAAAAAAACGAACTTTTTATTGACGTGTATGACAAACACAGATCTGAAGGAAATATTTCATAGGATTGTGAATACCCAAGTTAGATATAATTACACGAAAACTGTAAGGGGACTGATAACAATGCAATCGCCTTTCCATAAATCAGCGTCTGAATAGAAACGACCAAAGAAACTAAAAACACCGCATGGAAACAATACCTTTGTGGCGTGGTGGCTCGAGCTTTACAATTAGTTTTCTTGAATCTTATTCTGAACTGCAAATTACACTGTTCTAGCTATACAAGTATTCAAAATAAATGTAGATAAATATATTTATTAACTGCATCTGTATCATCAATACTTAGCAATAAAAATCAACAATGCTGTATGATTTAGCGTCGTTTTCTACTTTATCATTTTCCTTTCATCGAACGACACTAGTTAATACGACCAATAAGAAATACCAAATTTTGGCATTATATCAATTAACAAAAAATGAACTTACGAACCATGCCATTAACATCTGCACATCATCCTCAACAATGTAATTTGAATTACTAAATATCACAAACTTTATGCTGTGGAATTCTTTTCCAAAACGTTTAAATGATAAGCTTATAAACATATTTGAATCTCCTCAATCAAAACCAAAATGTAGGTAAAACTGAAATACCAAGGAAAACCAGGTTATTCCGTTTAAGCTTAAAAATTTTGTAGTATATGAGTTTTGCTGCTTTGAGTTTTAGGGCTAACTATATTGGAAACAGAAAGATGTTTGTATTATAGATTAGAGTACCACACCAGACATAAAAGTTAAATTCTTAATCAGTTACTCACATCTGATTGTATCATATACAGTGTAGCAAACATGTGTATGTTACCAAGCAACCTATTTGACAAACGAGGAAATTTTAAACTCATCCCTGGTTTACTACTGTACAATGTCAATGTAATTATGTTAATCACTGGAATGAACTTTTAACCAAAGAAACAATAGCAATCAAAACAAAGAACCCAAACTAAATCATGGCATCAAGTCTCAAAAGAACTCTGTCTTTAAATGAATAGTGAATGTTGTTATCTTGATAGTTTTAAATCTTTCGTATTTAAACTTGCAGGTGTGCAGTGTACTCTGACCGGATTTCACTAATATCATGATTGCCATTATTGGAATAATGCTATTCATTGGTTAAGTTTCTGAAGTCACTGTACTTACTGTCTTATATACTACGCTGCTCTGCTAGCCTTGTAATCTTTGTATATATATTAAACCAAACGGAAACGCTTGGAGAGAGAGAAGCTCATTGGATTAAAACGCTTCAAACGTTGTATCCATTGGGTTTCAACCTTGAACCAGGTAAAGGCTC